>UXGD01008000.1:0-10140 GCA_900474315.1 Torymus auratus | reverse complement strand
ATTTTTAACAGTAAATCATTTAAAAAGGTCTGAAACTCTTCTACTACGTGAACCTCACGTGTTCCGACTATTTAGGTTCAAGACTTTTTCATATAATCGTCTTGCTTTTTGTCGCACATCTGCGTAACTTACATTTTTGCGTGGACCTCATGTTTCCCGGGTATTTGGTTTAAGACCTTTTCTAATGATTGACTCGCTTACTGTCGTACATCTGCGTAACTCCAATATGATCAATAATTTCAAGACAAGACAATAATATTTTTCATATTGATTGACAATACCAAGACAAGAGAGAAATTTTCAAGAATTTACAAGAGCCAGACAATAATTACAGAAATATTGTATTGTCTTGCTCTAGTGCAGCTCTACATACTCCCCTTTCCCGCAAAAAAACACTTCCCCCCTCGCCTAAAATTGATTTTGTACATACGCTGCGGCCAGCGATCGCACCCGCTTTCACGTAAAAGACTATACTACTCTCGCGTGCGTATACATATAACGCCGGGTTAATTTAGCCGTAACCTAAATAGTTCAAACGCCAGTGTGATGCGAATTATGCGCGTGATCGTCGTCGTCATCTTTCCGAGCAGTAAAACCGGCGGAATTGGGACGCGTTTTTCGCGGCGCACATGCGACAATGCGGCGGTGCGTTCATTGGTAATGAAATGACGTGCGCGGGTGGTGGTTGAGGGTTGGAGTGGCTTTGTGTGCGGAGGTGGTTACGGGTTGTTTTCCGGTGACAAGGTACTTTTGTGGTTGATTGATGTGTATAAGTGCGCGGGGAATGATGGATAATGAAATAGCGATTTGTAATGCAAAATTGCATGCGCGAATTTCTAGTCTCCAGTTTCTATTCACATTAATATCACTCCTAGTTATACAGTGTAACTTCCATCGAATACTCTCGAATTTAAATCAGAATCCAAATCCGAACCCGTGTAAAAATTGTATCCCCTAACGGCGTAACAGTTACAGCACGCAACTATCAATCCCACACCTTTCGTCAACAACTCACACGACCCAATCACTGAAACCGCAGCACACTGAACAACTTGTACGCGCACATGCATATACACGTACGCATATACACACACACTTCCGAGGGGCGCCTAAATTTGACACACCGGCCACGAAAACTGGTGCGCATCCAACAGTACAACAGCCTGCAAAATTTACAGCGCGTGCCGGGTGCATTCAGCAGTCGCGGCGCGGGCCTATAAATACCATAACAAAGCGCGAAAAAAATCGATACGTCGTCAACGTCATCGCGCCGTTGCGTCGCAAAAGATAGAGAAGTGTATTATATAGACGAAAAGTGTCAAAGCAGAAGTAGCAGCAGCAGCTTATGTATGTATGTATGTAAGTGTAATGTATTGCAAGAATCGGGGTTGTACATACTGCGAGCTTCTACAACCACGCGGTCTGCCCTGCACACCAGCACAGCACATGCACCAGGCACATTATATTATTATTATTATAACACAAACACGCGGGCTCGCGCGGTGAACGAAAGGAACGTGGACCGCACGGACGGCGCTCGGGATCCGACTGGGATCGAGGCGCGAGAAGAGGTGTATTATAGCGCGCGCTCGCTCGCTCTTTCGCGCTGTGCTGCTGCTCTCTCCCCTACTATACCCGCACGCGCGCCGCGGCGGCGATGATATTGCACGTCTGTGCCGCGAACGGGAGGAGGAGAAGGCGGCAGGTGGTGGGGATATATACTCCGAGGACGAACGTATGTGTGTGTGTGTCGTAGGGGAGGCAAGAGAGCATGATGACGTCAAGTGACACGACGGCAGCAGTGTGCGGGTATCGTGACGGTCGTCGGGGCCACTTTGCAGCCGTCGTCTCGCGTGGATATTTTCATGCTATAGAGTAGTGTAGAGTCGATGCTGCTGGTGTCTGGAAAAGTTTTGTTGTAGGGGGTGGATAGCCGTTGGAGGCTCTTTTGTTTGGGTGCTGTATGTTTTGTCGGTGGTGTAACGCTAAAATTGATGATGTGGCTGTAAACATGGTGTAAAAATAAAATGGGAGATAAAGATTATTTTGTTGCTTAAGAGGTTAAAAATAAGCGGCTGATAATCGGAATTGAAGTAACGCGTGTTTCGTAACCTATATTTGGAGTTATTGCAAATCCAAGCACATATTTCTTCTCAGGGAAAATAAAATAAGATGGAAACGCTTATAAGAGGATACAAGGTACAAAGAAACAATCGCGCATTGCAGAGAATAGCTTTTAGTATATATTTTACTTTGCGCTATACGCGAATGCACTTGCGAATCACATTGAAGTTGGGCGAAAGAAAAGCTTTTGAATGAGAACAAGAGGTGGAAACGCCGCTCTCTGCTGGCTTGTACAATCATGTGAAACACACGCTGTACTTTATTGAAGTTCAAGAACTTTTTTTGGCTACGCTTTCGTCCGACCTATTTTCGAAATTTTGGCATGTTTGCTCGGAAGGAAAGGTTTAAGATAAAAGATTGTTAAGTGTACTGGTGAACTCTTGTGAAAATCGTAATATATTTAGGTACATGACTGAACCCTTGAACGGGATTATTAGCATAGACTAAGGACTATATTTCGTTATAAAAGAAATTTCAAGTTTTAAAAAACTTTAAGCTATACATTACTTACAACCGATCGACCAGAGTATAAGGCTTAAACGCCGCAGTCAACTGCCGAAATACGCCTAAAAACCATCGCCAATCCGCACCACAGATTAGATAAGAACTTATCGCAAAGTAAAACAAAGAAGTATAACGATTGTTTTTTTATTACCTTATTCCATCTCTGTTGACTTTTAATTTCCCATTGTTGTTACAAGCTCTCTCTCTTCGTACCACTTTCGCATTAAATCGAAGCAAAACACATTTTTAATATATTCAAAGTCTCGCGCTCTCTGGCGTTCCGAGAGCCATTAGCCCGACCTCCGCCGAAATCCGCCGCCACACTCTAACCAATATAATAAAATTAACTCTCGACATCCGCTGCCAACCTCTTCCGCGATCGAAAAAGCTTACTCATCCAGACAGCGTATAAAACGAAGGACCGATATATATATACATGCTGACTACTCGAGCGTGCGAGCATAGCCAATTGCGCATTAGAATGCGCGTTACACGCGACGAATTGATATATAGTCAAGCCCTTATTACACGCGAGAGGGAAATCAAGCGAGCGCGACGACGATGGAGAAGAAGAGGAGGAGAGAGAGATTGGTCGTAGGTGACGCAGATAAGATCGGATTAGCCTTCGGTCCGTTTATCAATCGATTATTATTGTTTCATTTGCCGCTGAATGGCGCACTAAGTGCGCAGCGCGCGGATAAAAGTCGAGATCTCGATTATTATTAAGAAAAGGTGACGGGGCTATGGTTACGTAACTGGAATAATGATGGTATAAGGCGAAGTTTAATTGCGAAAGCTAGTCGGTGGACAAATTTTGTACGAGACCATCGTTGTGAACAAAATCGGCAAGTAATCTGTATAAGAGACACTTGATCGAATTTTTCAACAATATAAAACGGTTATGTCTCGCGGATCCTCTATAAACGACGCGTACACACGGTACAGGATAAAAGTATATCCAGCCCGTAAAAATTGATCGCGACACAATAATCACGCTATAACGCGGACAAACACACCTCTATTACGAGAAGATCATACCGCCCCGTCCACAATAACCGGAACGGTGCAACACGACGACGCCGGCAATCTCTTGTAAACCTAACCGGCGAAATTCAGATCACGTTTTCTTACTTTCGTCGGTGGTTATTTCCTCTCTCTCTCTCGTGAAACTCTTGTGTATATACCCTGTTGCTGCTGCTGCTGCATCGCTTTAGCATCTCTCGGATATTCTTAAACACGCGCGCTTAAAGCGAATCTCTGCGTATCTGTTTACAGTTCCTCACTGTATTCAATTTGCGCCCCCAAGAACTCTGGTACTTTATCAGGTACGCGTTTGGGCGGTGCTGTGTTTTTATCTCGGATATTGAAATATATACAGGTACAGGCGTGGTTATTGGTTAGATTTGTATTTAAAAATGCATGTTTTATTGATTAAGACATAAAGTTTTTACGATGTAAAAGGTAATTTTTCGACGTCCGTTTCGCCAGGAAAATTAAAGTATATTTCTTTTTTCGTCTGGTCGAGCTCTTTTTACGATCATTTGCCGAACGAATCGATGGACGCGCGGCTTTTTACGTATATTATAAAGTTTAACGCGCGCCCGTCAAAAGTAAAACTCTTTCCGCGGCGCTTTTCGTCGAGACTCCATCACCCAAGACATACACACTCACACAGAAAATTCTTATATATACGAACAAAACTCGTTTCGCAAGGCTATTCGCCGGCGCTAATTCACCTATCATTCCATAAAGCTGTAGCCACAGCTCGGTACACGCGCACGAACGTGTGTGTGTATATATACGCGATCTCGAGCGCCATGTTTAACGCAATTAAACATTTTAAAACTAACTTATGGCCGCTCTTATCTCTTTCTGTATATATTCAGCATAAATAGGTCAATTCCATGCATGCGATCGTGGCAGCGCGTAAAATATTTCCCCCCCGCGAGTTCAAGCGCGCGTGTACGTTATAACGTGTTGTTGAGCTAACGATCATCGCAAAGCGCGGAGCATAAGCCGGAAAGTTAATGGGGGAGGGCCGAAATTGATTGGTTACGTAAAAGTTCGAGCGCTAATTGGTTTGACGTCCGAGGGCGCTCGGAAAATTTCAAATTTCGGCCTCGTTAAAATCTCGTTGTCGTTGTTTCTAGCATTGTGTATCTATATATTCAGAGGTTATGATATGTAGCGAAGTAGTTTTGCATTCGGTCTATTATAACAAGAATGCCAAGGTAATATTGATATAATCAGGGCTTTGATTATACAAATGCGCTAAGAATTTAATATAATTGAAACGTATATTGACAACTGTTAAAAGATTGGTTGATTAACGAGGTATTTAATAACGTGCAAACAAAGTATGAATATTCTACATAACAAAGAAGTCGGAAAGAAACTTTAGGAGAAAGGAATGAATATCATTTGCAAAAAACCAATTTGAAATCTAGATGATATTAAATTACAATATTGGTTTATACACTTTAACCTCTAACCCATTTCTGGATATTAATAGTTTGAAATAACGGTCCACCTATACGCGTAAAAACTAAACCACACCCGACGTTTAAAGTGTTCTCTTCCACTCGAAGAATCGCCACACAGTTTGTACATGTTAATCCAGCGGAAACCCCATTATGTACTTTTCTCAAACGAAGCTGCAAACATTTCCTGAAAATGACATTCAGCGCTGCCGCGCGAACTCAAATAAATTCCTCACGCTTTTGTTTTTATTCAGCCGCCGCCGTCGGCTATCATATATGTAGGTAAATAAAAAGTGTATTTTCAAGAGTCCGAAACAGTCAAAATAGAGAGAAGAGCGTCTGTCTGTGCCCCCCTCCTCCCATTTAAATGCTAATCGCATTTCGACTCCGTACATAAGAGCCGCCGCCGCCGTGCGGAAACCCGTTTTATGCCGCAGTGTGGTGGTTAACTAATCCTTTTTCGCCCTGAAATTTAAATTCACTGGGGTTAATCTAATAAGGACATCTCTGACTCGCTAATTATCCGCCTCCTATTATTACATTCTTTTGTACGTGTAAACTTCCGCTTTATTACACGGCCGATAAATATTACAGTTCTATGATTCTTTATATATTATACTCGTAATGAGTATACATCCCTTTGTAGATTCGTTTCAATTATAACGAAAGATCAATGTTCATTGATTAAACAATACTTACCGAATTAACCATTAGAATATTAAGTGTAAGGATCAACCACATTGCTTGGTACTCACCTGAAACAGAAAGATAAACGAAAATTATTATAAATGCATCGTCAATCATATTTCGTTGAAAGGCATTGTTTGAATATTGTTTGATTATGAGCTAACTTCTAAAGGAACTATTTAGTCGCGGGGCCATATAGGTTGAACAAACTATGCCGTCTTTTCATTTTAACCATAGTATGAATTCTTTCGGAGGACTAAAAGTTTGCCAAACTGCTTCCGTAATCAAAAGTAAACTTCATTATGTCTTGTCAGATTTTCCGAACAAGTTTTCCTTTATTTTCGCAACTTTTAACAAGTTGGAATAGGATTTGAAAGTATGAAGAATAATTATACGAAGGACCATTATGTTTATTAAAGAGACCACTTTTTTGTTCGTTCATTTTATGAAAAGCCGCATGTCGTTACAGTATTTAAGTTTCACATTTAACATAGTTGTTTTACATTATACATAGCGAAAATAAAGGATTAAGAGATTTGTTAATTTGACATCTCCAGCAGCTTCCAAAAGATAATTTAATATCTCAAAGTACCAAACCCGTATACAAACATTCCACGGCGAAGCGTTTGCATTGCGAAAAATAACGTTAGATTCTCAAAAGCGGGAGAGATAACTTCGCAAAATAAGCTAAACTTTCCTCGGCGGCCGTAAAACAGTCAGATAAAGCGCAGACTGCCTTTCCGCTATCATTACCCCGCGCGTGGAACATTTTCCCTTTAAAATCTCCGTATATATAGCCAAGGCGGTGGCGATGTAACTAACTCGGCGGCATCTCGCGCGGAAAATCTCTCGGCGCGCAACCTCCCCTTCGTTGTTACAGTCCTCTCTCTCTCTCGACAGTAGCTCATTACGGGCGTATAACACGTGCCGAAGGGCGGCAAAAAGCGCGAAACAAAAGTGAAAATTAGCTCGGCGATGCGAGAGTAAATTTCCTTCGCGGAAAGCCACCACCAGCGTCCTACGCTGCTCTTTAATTACGAGGAAGAAGGTGAAAAGCGAGAGGAGGATGAGTGCAAACACACGGTAGAAGCGTTATCGTAAACAGCTGCGACGATAAAAGTAACTGTAATAATCGCGGTTCTACAGCTCTCTCTCTCTCTCTCTGACAGCGATTTCCGTGGTAGAGCTACACGAGGCGCAGCTGTCGTGCGAGCGAGTGCGCCGGAAACATTTTTGCGGCCGCGAGGCATTGCCGCGGCGAGAGGGAATATGTCGGATCGTGCGATCGATTTGAGGAAATGGATTGACTGCGCTGCTGTTTAAGTAAATTTGTGGGAAAATGATTTTACAGGAAGTTTTATTGGATTTATTATCACTGTGCGTGTGGCATATTTATTCTCGTAGCCGGTAATTCTATTTTATAAGGTTGTTTATTTTTGTATATTTGCTGGCTTTGATGTTACAAAGTCGTTTCACTTAAAAATGTTTTTAACAAACAGAATATTATGTAGTAAGTAATGGCTGCAGTTGAAGCAAGTACTTCTTGTTTGAATCCCTTTTTAAATTGAATTTATGATTTTCAATTACGAAAGTATTTTACAAACGAATTTCAGATAGTTTGCTCAAAATGTAAAATCAAATAGTTCAAGTTGGTAAGATCAGCCGACAAGTATATCTATATTTTCAAATTTACCAAGATAATCAAACATATAAAAAACTACATTCCACAACTGATATCTTTTACATATACTTTGAACGCTGCTGCTAATACATCGTACATTGCGATACTTTAAGGCACTCTCAATCATAAATTCATTAACGACATCCATACAAGTACCAACATCATTCCCCATAAACTTACAATCTTAAAACACTAATCATCAAAATTAAATCACCATCGTCGTCACCTCATCCGAAAAATCATCCTCGCTCTCTAACGACTCTTCGGAAACCCATGTGCGGTGGCAACACACCAGCCATCCCACCTCCGATATCTCAAAACATTGACTTTGATAGTTCAATTTGTCACGGAATTCTCTCTCCCTCTCTATCTCAGCGCGTAGCTTCACTCCGTCCTCTCTGTCTCTCTTCTCCAGGGGCTTCAGGCGTGCGCGCGCGCGTGGAGAGAGAGACGATAAATCCGATAGACTGCCGCCGTCGCTCGACGACGGCCATCTCTGTGTACGTGTACGTGTGTGTGTCTTTCTCTCGTCGGCAAGAGGGAAAAACTCGCGCAGTCGGAAGAGATATAACGCTGGCAGAGAGAGGATGGGGGGCAGAGAGAGAGGAGGGGAAAAAATCTTCCGCACGGCTGAATGGCCGGCTTAAGGATTCCAATTATCGTCCTGCAGGTGTTTGGCTCTAACGAAGGGAGAAAGAGAGAGAATGAGAGTGAGTAAGGCGACGACGAGGACGACGAAGCGGCGCGTTTTCGCTTGCTTCGTGATATCGGTGTAAGAGGTGTCTTTTCTCGTTTTAGAGACGTCGCTAGAGTTGACTTTTTTCCTTCAGAGAGGATGGTGTTGTTTAATCCAAGTGGAAATAAATGGTCGAGCGGATTTGCCATGGGGCAGGGGATTGTTTATTGATTTGAAAATTGAATTGGTTGCAGATGAAATTTCGTTTTGTGCTTTTAGAGTCCGGAGCTTGATTAATATAATTATTTTTCAATGTCTATCGTCTAATTGCTTTTACTCTAGTAGGTGAATGAATAATAATAGCAACAATCAATAAAAAGTGCGTTGAATTTAGAATTTTAACAAAGCTTACGATAAGTACTTTATGCGTGCATTATTTATACTGAGAGTAAGGGCTTTGTCTGCTTTATAAAGTAAAGACTATTAAGGTATAAGCTTTAGGATTACGCAGCTGACAATAAAACATAAATATTGTTGTACTTCAACGTACTACATTTAAAATTATATACTTTTTCCAGAAGAGAGAAAAAGAGAGGCTGTATTGACTCTAAAATAATCCGAACCTACAAAGCTGTCGACGCGCTCCTTTTTCGTCGAATAAATCTTGTGAACGTTTATATCTACTTTTCAACTTCTAGTAACAGGGTAACCTTAGTTCCCCTCAGTTTTCCGTTTCTCAGCTGCATATAAGTTCTACATAAAGCGCTAACCGGAGATGTTGTACAACCGAATATACGTTCACATTTTTCAGAAAAGGGAAAAGGAGAATATATGCGCAAACTTTCAGCAGTTTGCACAGATTTACCGGACAAATTAACATTGCGCTTTATAGAATAATTTATGAATTTAGGAGTTTTATGCTCCGAAAAAGAAAATATACGGAGTCAATCAATATCTCCAGCACTCGAGAGCGTCGATAAGTGTCAGCGATTTTTCATTAATCATTTTTGTTGTTTCTTGCTTATCGAGCTCTTTATTTTTAGACCGACCAAAACGATAAATATAATATACCTTGGTGACAAAAGAACCACAGTGAGGTAGCAATAAAAATTTCAACAATATTTTTGAATTCTTCATAGTGAAACAATATAGTATACGTAAAAACAACTGTTATTACAATATCATGAAAACTAATTTATTTATTTACAAAGACGAGTAAACTTGTAGCAATTTTTATACGTTTATTTCGTTGTCATTAGAACAAAAGTCTACTGCTCGTTAATCTGTGCAATCATTTCTCACTGCTTCCAATTCTTTCTGCCAATTCCAGTAACCCAAGTAATGCTGCCCATGAAGATAACTTATTTTCACCTTCTACGAGATCAATAAATCCTATCACAAAGTGATAACACACATTTCGATTAAGTTTTAGCGAAAGATGAATGTAAATAGCAAGAATAATCTTAATATTGTATGTTGCCTTGTCTTAATATTAAGATTATGGTGTCAAGAATGTGAAGAATCTTGTCTTGTCTTGAAAATATAAATATAACATCTTTAACCATGAGTCATTTAAGAAGGTCTGAAACCCAAATACCTGAAAGGTGCGAGGTCCTCGCAAAAAAAGGAGCTACGGAGACGTGCGACAGTGAACGAATCAATTATTTAAAAGACTCACAACCAAAATAGTTGGGGGACACGAGATACACGAAAAAGGGAGATACGTAACTATGTGACGGTAAGCAAGTCGATTATTTAAAAATTTCTTAAACCCAAATCGCCGGTTCTAGTTTCATTGAAATTTGGTGAAGATGTTGAATTTGTATATCATTTCTTATAAGGGTTCTTAGGGTAACATATTTCGTTTATGAACTTCAGAGATATTGGAGAATAAAACAGTTTTTTTTTAATACATGCATGAAAAAGGCCCCTTTTCTGCGTAGAAAAGTGTATCGAAAATCGAACTTTTCGAGCGTTTGGCGAGGTCT
>UXGD01007999.1:0-10143 GCA_900474315.1 Torymus auratus | reverse complement strand
CGATATTTTATACCACGAGCGCCGAAAAATCATACCAAAGTTGTGATTTTGAGGTTAGAGTGGTATAAAAATATTAATTATTAAAATATAAAAAGATGGGCTTTAGACTTTATTAGTTATAATAATTTTCATAACCTTTTTAAATTTAATCTTCTGTTCAAGTAAATATTATGTAAAGGCAGAGCGAAGTATTAATCAAATAAAATAAATTAAACTAAAATCAGATAAATATTGGTATTCAATCATTTTATAATGAACTTATAAGCTCGTTAGTATGATTAAAGCAAGTATTTTATGACTATGAAAGGTATAATGAATGTCGAAAATTTCCGATATATGTGTATAATAATTTACATTAAATGAAAATATAATAATTTGTCTGAAATGAAAAGTAAGACAAATTTCAGTATCAGAAACATGTAATTATATTACTGTAATTACATTAATTTAAAGTAAAATAATAATTTTAATTCAGTTCTTTCTTATTTATTGATAAATATGTATAGAAATATGCCATAAATCATATTGTATTTGAATAATAATTCTGCGGAATAATTTCCGGGTATATTTATGTAGGATAAAAATATAACTTTCCATTCCAACTTTTAACCTTTAATTATTGTAAACATTTGCTGCTATAATTATATAAACATTTATTATAATATGAAAAATTAGAAATCTTAGAAATTCTAATTTTAATTTCTTTAGGTGAATAATGCACACGTTAGACATAATCATATTCTACTTACGAATTTTCAAACAAAAATCAATGTAGGCACTACTTATTTATATGTCTGAAAATCATAGCAATACAATAGTAGCTACTTCGTGTTATGTTTCGTAATAACTTTATTTTTTAAAAGCTTTTTAATTCGTTTTATGAGACAAATTATTGTATTAATTATCATATTAATGTAATTAATATCAAATGAATATTTTGTGAACTGACGAATTTGTTTATTCTGAATATGATGGATTCAAATAATTTCAGCTGATTCATAAAATTATATGATAGTTTTTATTGTAATATTTGACATTTTATTTCAACAGAAGACTTATGACGTAACAGATGATCTGCCATAACGATTTTCTGATAATAATAATAATTAATTTTGGGAAAGGGATTATCAAATGGAAGAAATAGTAATATAATAGTAAGTTTTCATAATTTCAATTAATATTTTTTTATTTCTCAATAAGGTACAAAAATATTGTTATATCTGTACAAGTACAACGAAGACGCATCCCACGAATTAGACACCGGCGTGTTCAGCAAGCCAGTCACGATAAGAAGCAACTTCGGTATAGACCCCAGGATATCCCTTCCTCGCGCATCCATTTCCCCAGGAGACGATTCCAGCCTGGCGTCCAGCAATAGTAAGCGGACCGCCAGAGTCACCCTGGCAGGCATCCTTGCCACCAGCAGGGTAGGCAGCGCAGATCTGTCCAGCGGGTACACCACCAAAGCTCGCGTAGGCCTTGCTGCACTCACTCTTGGTTATAACGGGCACATCGACAGTTTGAAGGAGTTCTGGGGCCCTACCACCCTCCTTTAGTGCACCCCAGCCTGTAATTGTGGACAACACACCCTCGATGGCTACCTCGTCCTGGTCGTACAGATGAACGGGCTGGGCAGTCTTGCCGAATTCGATGGGTACCTTCAGCTTCAGTACGGCCACGTCGTTCTCGGGGATGCCGTACATGTTGGTCTTATACGCCGCATGGCGCACAATTTTGCTGACCTCATGGAGGGCGCCACCGCCACTGGTCTTGGAGGTACCCAGTCTTACGCTCATCCACTCCGCCGGGTAACTGGTGGTGCAGTGACCCGCGGTGAGGATTGTGTCCTTGGAGATGATGCTACCACCGCAGAAGTGGAAGCCGTAGGCTTGCAGGGATACCTGCCAGGGGTGCTCCTCGATCGAGGTCTGCTTACCGCCGACGATACGCCCCTGTGGTGTGAACGGGTTGATGCCAACCAGTGGAGGATGCGATTTATCTTTGCTTGGCTCTCCTGGATAATTATAAGTGATTTGATGATTAGGTGACAAGTGGAAATAATTTAAGATTAATTGAATATTAAATTATGATATCAATAGACAAGAAATTAAATTAAGAATTTAAATATCGTTTTGAATAATATACTCAAAAATCGACTTACCACTGGCCAAAGCCAGAACGGCGCAGACAATGAAAACCCGGAACATATTTTTTCAACCTGTTTACCCTTGCAACTGCGCTGGCAGTCGAATACCAACTCGGTCGACACCTTTGGTTATATACCGAAATCAGTAAGAATCTCGCACATCAGTTAAAGCCCTTAATGCAACTGGCGCCCGATAATGCGTCTGCCGGTCGGTCCAATTGGCCGAAAACGAATCAGACCGCAGATCTGGATAAACCGATGAAGATCGATCGATGTGCTTTTACGCTCGCGCTCCCTCGTATTTCGTGTTATCGTTGTCGGGCAACGGGCAACGTGCAGAATGCACTCGGGATTCTGGCGTGATTGAGGAGAGTTGCGGGAGTTTCGTCTTTGTTTGGCAGTCTTGTTTATTGTTCTTTAAGAGCTGGGGTGCAGGTGACGCTGAAGTTTTGTCATCGTAGTATAAGGTAACTTTGTTTAGTTAGTATTACATTGGCACAGAAACTTCGGATGATAATTAATTCATAGAGGTAAAATAAATATTATAAATTCTAAATTTTAATTTTAGTTAGACAGGTCAGAAGTGTAGTTACTTTTGAGATAAATTAATTGAGACTAAAAATACGAAATCTGGGTTTCGATCCAATTACGTTTGGAAACAAAGTATTTAAAATTGCAACCTATTTAATCAATCTGGTTTCGTATATAAAAGTGGAACATTTATAATATCTGATTACTGAATTCATCGTATGCTAAACGTGGCTTTAATTAAATAAAATAATGAATTCAGGTTACAGTCTTATTATAGAATTCACCGTAAATAACATTTGAATTCCTTTACTTTGTCTCTAAAATGAATCTACTTCTATATTGAGAACAATGCAATCATGTTCATCGAAATCTGTACCTTCTGAATAATTAGATAAATTTCGATTATAACTTTTATGAATAAGTTAACCACCATCCATTTGTCAAATTAAAGTCATTGATATAATTTAACATTATTTAAAATTAGATGAATTTACGAAACGATTGGTTTAATTTCGCCTGATATCGAACAAAATTACTGTTTTATCGTTTTCTGATAAGCTTGAATATGTTAGCCATTATTATTTACAGAAATATTCTTGTAAATATACATTTCATTAATTGATAAGGCATTAATTAAATTTTAGCTACTAAATTATTCATCCATTGTTGTAATAGTTAAAATATCATTAAATATAATAAAATAGTTTTTCAGAATCATTATGTATGAAAATCTATAATTATTTCTACCAACAAAAATGTTATTACGATCCATTATGAAACAAACTTTTAATTGTTTTCAAAATTAAAAAAAAAAAAAAAATGATTTACACAAAAACGCATATTCCAAGCTACGATGTATCCCTACCCGAGATTGGATCTCTGTCGAACGATTAAGTTTTATCAATCTTGCCTCTTTTATCCAGCGAAACACGGGATTCTCTGGCAATCTTTCACGACAGACGATAAGCGGCTCTCGATAAGCCGACGATAACGACAACAGACAGAGCTACCTGCACTCACGCGGTCAAGAACTCGCAAGTAGAATATATATAGCAAGTGCGTCGTTTTCTCTCGGATACGGTTTTGCATTTTGATAATTTTTAAATTTTCATCGTCAAAATTTAATTATTGTTCTTGAATTTCAGCATACGCGTGCAAAATATTTCGCTAATTCTTATTAGTTTCTTGCAAAGAAACTTTTGCAACAATCATCACACGATTCTTACATAAAATTCGACTCTCTTCACAACTACATTAACGTATAAATCTCCTATACACCCATGCTCTTACCTCACAAAAACTGCTATTCAATGGCTCTATCACTTCTTTCCCCTTCTTACACCCACTCCAGGCATATATGCCACCATCGATCGCGGCTTAAGGGTTACGTCCCTGCACGCGCTGTATAATGCAGCCTGCGATTCACGACGGCTCATTGTCTTCGTACACTGCAAGATTACGGCGGAAGGATGACACGGTGATTGAGATGCTGCGCATCCAGCTGTCCCGCGGATGACGACGGCGCGTCGAGCTTTGTTGTCCGGATTGATTTAGGCTTCACGTGCGTCGACTGCGATGTGATGGGTAGTCATGAATTTTGCCGTGGGTCGCTAGATAGTTGGGAGGGGATAATTATAATGGAATTTTTAATGGTTGGATTAATGATATTGCGAAGCTTGGTGTTATTTGAAATGCTAAAATTGATTCGTTTTTTTTTCAGGTACAACGCTAGCTATCACCTACGCTTTCTTTGTTGACCTGACAACCCATGACAGGTATGTTTTTATTTTTACTATATCTTACAATACCTATACCCATATATATTTTTAATAAATTCCCTTATAGAACTCCTAAAGACACTGGCAGAATTAATGTTGCAGTTTCTTCATACTAATTTACACATTATTCCCCGCGGAAGCTGATTACCACAAAGAAACCGCATAAGCAAAGACCAATATCACCCTATCTCTGTCCCATCAGCAAATCCCAATCGGCCAGGGAGACGACTAACTACCGGTCGGTTAATCCGCGATACGAGCCGTAACGAAGATGTCGCCCCGCTTATCAGCGAGCTGCGGTCAAGTGACCATTCGGAAAGTGAGGCAAGCTCGAAGCTCCGGGCTACGTCGATCGGAGATTTGGCCTCGGAATGCATGGCTCTGCGAATGCATTTGCGTGAGTTTTATACCCCTTTTCAATAATGTGGAATCAAACAGTCATTTGAAAAGAATTGGATAAAAAAATTATCTGATCTTTCTTCAGTTTCTTTATGCTGAGGAAATATTTTTAAAATGTATTGCTTCGCAAACACACATTTTATTCAGCAAATCACTTCAAAGTTCATGTTTACGAGCTACTAAAAAAAATCCAAGCACTTTCATACTCGAGCCTCTGTACCCCCATTCACCCCGTCGTATATTCACAGAACCAGCCCGCTCATTGATCAAGCGAGGTAATGAGCACGACCAATCCGCCGCAGCCGCCTGTATCAATCCTGCAATGGCAAACTCCTGGATCTGCAACATTAATCCTACTCGCAAGGAGAACTGCACTTGGCAAACTCGACGCGCGCGTGGCTTTGCGGTTGAACTTACAACGCAGTTATACCTACATAGGCAAAGACGCGAGGGGAAGTATTTCGACCGCCGGGTGACTAATTCGAGATCGCCACCTGTTCGATCGTTGTAATAGATTATACAGGCTGATGTAGATTGCCATACCTATAATTAGAGATGAGAAGTGGAAGAAAAAATTAGTTTTTGTCGGATGAGCGATAGAAATCAAAAACACCGGTATATAGATGCCGCATTGCGCGAAATTGACCCTCCGAGCGAGCAGCAGTGCGCGATTAATTGCGCGACCGCGCAAACACGTACGTACACGAGTCTACGTATACATGTGTATATGTACTGTAATGGGATTGGCTCGTCGCCCGGCTGTCTTTCCCGGCTGCTTTTCCCCCGCGGTGTTTGCCCGCTGATAAGTCAGCAGAGAGAGGGAGTGGGAAATTGAGAGCCGCGGGCTGTGGACAGGTCGACTGGCGGTGCGTTTGTTGTTGCTCGGGCGATTTTCCGGACAAAAGTGGCCGCAGTTGCTAGGATTGGGGGCAGAAAAGTTGGCTTTCGCTAAGGTTGTCGCTGATTAGATTGTAATTGTGGCTGGTTATGTAGTCAGATCAGTTGTTATCCGATGCTGATTATTCTGTCAGTTACACTTTTACTGATAATGATGTAACTGATTTAGAAGAGATTTTAATTTCTCCAATATTTGAAGCACCTTGGAGCAATGGTTCTCATTCTATTTTTTTTTTATATTAAAGCTGCTAAATTAATTACTACACGTGACGTCAACTGAGTTTCTCCGTAAATTACTCATTTTTGAATAAAACAAGGAAAAAGCCAGCGGATATACCAGAATAAATAAATATGCCGAGGTTTTGCTTTTTCATGAATTACCGAAGAGATAACAATCGCTGACATTTTATTTCGGGTCAATAGGGCGACGATAATTTTTGATGCTCTATTGCGTTGCAGCATTGCTCGAAGAGCAATTTCAATACTGCATCTGTTTTTGAAACGTTTCGTAAATTGTTGTCATTGTGATTTCTACTAAATACTAAAATGAAGAATTTGATTTTGAAAGAGACTTTATAACGTTTATGTCAATATAAATAATACTATCGTTATTTTGATTTATAGCAGTATAGTGTCTGTTACAATTTCCATTTTATGTCGGAGTTGCATTAGATAATAAATCAACATAGAGTATATTGTTAAAACACACTGAATAATAACGAAGTTTATATTCCTAGCAGTTTTAATGAAATTATTATCTTTTTATTGATTTTTTTCTTAATTATAATATTTAATTGTATATTTTATCGTAAACGTGAATGGACTATTATTAGTCAAATGTAAATCCTTTTCATACTTATAATAATATCGAGTGTATTTACGTATCTTCATTGAATCTGTTTTCCGCGTGTTGTATAAGTTAAATGATTTTCGTACGTTCAATTTGCATGCAATAATATTATATTATAATAATATTAATTATTTTGATACAATTTCCATATTGAAAAAGGACGATTTTTTCTTTATTTATATACAGAATAAATTTTAATAATTTTTAACCTTAGATTTCAGCTGGGTATCTGAAACCATAGCAAAATTTTTCAAAAAAACCAAGATTACTATATTTTTTAACTAAGGATGTTAAAGTTAGAAATCTGATATAAAAACTATTGTAGTCCTGAAAAGTGATCTACATTTTTTTAAGTCCAAAGACTTTATATAAAGAAAAAATAGCGGTATTGATCACCCCTCAACTGTAAATTCATATAATTTCAAAAAAGTACTGTAATTGAAGATTGATCTTAGTATTTGCCGATATCATTATGCTCTTGCACGTCAATTTTAAATACATAAAGTGATTTTAAGGATTCACGTTCGCGAATTCGAAATAATATCGTAGTATTAAATGCATTTCAATAATTAATATTTATAAAGTTTATACCTCTACATCCGCAATCAACGCCACAAATAATAAAATTCCTTATCAAAGCATTTCACGTAACCTTTTTTTAATAAACATCCATCCCTATCAAGATGAAGCATATCTCTTACGTTTCCCTAATCAAATGCGCCGCCATCCTCATTACCAATAGCGAATCCCTGATATAAAATGGCCTGCCATATTTTCGAGAGGTCACAACGTGTTCCGCGGCAATCCGGTCAACATGTGTCGTCTCGTCCTCTGCGTCGTCCTCGGACTCGTCGCCGTCAATGGTAAGTGATTTCTCAAACATAATTTATTCTTCTCTCACATAAAATCCATATACACATAATTAATTTTAACCTTCACATCTACCTTTTCAGCGGCTATTCTTAAACCAGCGACTGTCCGTCGTCACACGGGCCGCATCGTGGGTGGCGAGAGCGCCGTGATCGAGACCTATCCGTACCAGGTGAGCCTGCAGAAAAACGGCAGCCACTCCCGCGGCGGCTCCATTATTTCCGGCGAGCACATCTGTGGCGGTGCCATCATCTCCAAGTACTGGATCATCACAGCCGGACACTGTATTAACGCGGCCACGGAAAAGGGCCTCGTCCGCGCTGGCGCCACCTTTCACAATAAGGGCGGCAGTCTGCACAACATCGAGAAGGTCATAGTCCACGAAAAATATAAATTAAGAGACGACGGTATACCAATTTACGATATCGCCCTGATCGAGGTCAAGGAGCCGTTTGTGTTCGACGATACCAGGCGGCCCATTGAGTTGTTCAAGGTAGGGATGGTGAATTTTTTTAATTTTCTGGTAGGATGTCGTAGGAATGTATACTGTAAATGAGGAATTGGTTTTGGTACACGCTGGTTATTTCTGGGTTTGGATTTTGGTTTTTTAGGTGAAGAATGTTCGGGTATTTTGTTTCCAAAATTTGTTTCAAAGAATAATTCCGGACTGTTTATCTTTGATTATATAATAACAACTACGTTGAAAGGAAGTGACGGAAAGTATAGAGATAGATCTTTCGATGGTTAATGTCGATGCGAAATAAAATTTGCTCACAGATTAAATTTGGTCGAGTTCATCAACAAAATTTCTGACCTGTTCGGAGAAACAGTTTTAGATGGTAAAAGACTCTTTTGTGACATGATGACGTAAATTTTAACTGTGACTCAATTTATTTCACATCGACATGGACCTCCAAAGGATCTACATATTTCCATAATACGGAATGTAAAACCGAAGGGTTTCCGAAAAAATACTTTAGACATAATTATTTCTCGACTAACATCTTGTTTCTTATTCAAGGCCCGAGAACAGGCCTTTACCGGCGCCTGGGCGATCGTCACCGGCTGGGGAGACACCGGCATCGAGTTCAATCCAGAGCAGCTTCAGAGCGTCGCTGTGCCCCTGGTGAGCACCGATCAATGTCGCGAAGCCTTCGGCAACAACGATGCGGCCATCCTTCCCACCGGACAGATCTGTGCAGGCTATCTCGGGGTGGGTGGCAAGGATGCCTGCAGTGGTGACTCCGGTGGCCCCATGGCCATCAACGGACGCCTCGCTGGTATCGTGTCCTGGGGATGGGGCTGCGCAGAGGCCAATTTTCCGGGTGTGTACACCGATGTAGCCTACTTCAGAGACTGGATCAAGAGCCACGTTGGTTTCTGAGACCCACACTTTTTAGTGGATATATGTCCTCAAATTTTATTATGTATATGGTTTTGTTACGATTGTGCGTGTATGTGGAAATATAGTTCATATTTTTTATGAGAGATCCTGTCTTGTTATTTTTTGTGTTTGGTTAATGTAGATTAATATTGTTGCGAGTGTGTTTATTAAATCAATGATTTTTCTATACTATTAACTGATAAATTGTTAAGCAAGATATTCAAATGATAAGTGAGAATTTCCTTGCCACTTCAAATATCGATGTTTTATTTTTACCATACGATTAAACTAAGTCAGTTTGGAGTGAACTCTTTCTACATTAATATTAGCGAACTTTTGATTTAAGGTTGTAGGTTTAAAGCGTATTAGTAATGTGTCCAGTCAGATTTCAAAGAAGTAATTTTATATTTGAATTTTATTTTCTAAAAATTGCTAGTTACTTTTGTCACACGCCTAAGCAAAGCAGAGCCTTTGCCACGCGAAACAACACCAGTGAGTTGCCCATGTATATATTAAATCCTAGGGGCTACGACAGCGTCATCCCGGACGGTATCCTTTTCACCCCCGCCAAGACAGGCTCTCACATGAATCGAGGATTCAAACAGATCAATCTTTGAGATATATGTCTTTAAAAATTGTAGAAAGCTGCAACTGTGCGGACTAATGAGATCAAAAATTAAGTTATGAACCTTTTTGGTAGTTACTAACTAAAAGGACATAATACACATACTAAACATGTCTTCACTGATTTAATTGTCTAATCATTTTGATTCAGTTTCCACATTAAAAAGGATTTCTATATCTTTGTCCACATACACGAAAAATTTTAGCAGTTTTTCAGTTTCGATTACAACTGTGGGTATCTGACACCTCAGCAAAATTTTTCAAGAAACAAATATAACTATATTATTTTCACTATCTTAAAGTTAGAAATCCGATATAAAAACCATTTAGCTACCTTATTGAGGACACCTCAAAAGTGACCTCAAATTTTTCTTAGTCCAAATATTATAAGCTTATTCAGATTATATTTGAAAATAAATAGCGCAGGCTGTTGATCCCCTGTAAATCGGTAATTTCAAGGAATGTTAGTCTTATTGTTAGTATACGTCGATAACATTGGGCTTTTGTACGTAATTTCTAAATATATATAAAGTTATCTAAAGAATCAGAGGTTAATCAACACAAAATGAAACTATAATCTCTTATTAAACCTAGTTTAGTAATTAATACTTATAAAGAAAATAAAATATGACTATTAAAAATACAAAAGCGATTGCAAAGTTTT
>UXGD01007998.1:0-10144 GCA_900474315.1 Torymus auratus | reverse complement strand
AGAGTGGGGAGTACAGTCGTACCGCTGTGATCAGAGCTATACTTTTGACGCGTACCTTACCACGACAACCCCTTTAAGGAACAATAACAACCATCGTAGTACCGCGTGAATCAAATTTTGCCTTTTGAAATAGTACTTTTTGTGATGGCTGCAAAAATAATAAAAATTACTATTTCAAATAGTAAAACTTGGTACAAAAGTAATAAAAATAATTATTTAAAAAGTAAAATTTTGTATGAAAATCTTAAAAAGTACTATATAAAACAGTAAAAATTCTACATTTTGAGTGTGTCCCAGCGTCACTATAAAAATAATGAATTTTCTTATAAAAAAAGTAAAGTTTACCAATAAATTTTTCTCCGTATACGTATTTTGGTATACGTATTTTATACGTATTTTGGTGTTTACTACTCATTACATACTTCGGGATTCGTGTATTATAAATTCATATAGCCGCGACAACAATTTCTCAAATTCTAACGTCGCTCGCGTTCTCATATACGCGAGCAATTATAGGTTATTGCGTCGGCTCGCGCGATCGGGAGAAGGATATAACTGTGTAACCAAAAATATAATTCATTATGTCATTTGTATAATATAGGTATGTAGCTGTATAAATATAACATTATTTCATAAAAACAAGTATCGAAATGTTTATTTATATATATGTAAACTAGCGTTAATTTGGCGCGTTACGCGCGCCCTCTCTCCGCTGTATCTCGCTTTCTTCGAGTTTTTGGGATCGATTCGAGATTTCGAGATACCTTGCAAAAACGTTGGAAAACCGAACGAATATCGATCGCTTAATTTATATTAAGGATACTATTTTTCTATGTATTTTGACGTTATTTTCGATATATATATAGTAATACACGCAATAGCCTCGGCAACTGCTATTTTCCGCCACTACATGAACGCTTCGAGAGTTTCGCTTATCCTTTCCAACGACGCGCAAAAGCGAATAGGGATCGCGTTCTAATACTAGAATTCCAAGTAGATCAAATCAGCCAGGCAGAAATTTATTTTCTCCATTGGACTTTTCATGAAGAAAATTAATTCGCAAAATTTATCAGCATCACGAACTGTGCTCGGCAAGTGCGCATATCCCATATTAATATCGCGCAATGCCACATACTGCATTCAATGGGCGTACTTGACGCTTGTAAAATTCCTAGAACTATAATTATGAAATTCCCGTGACATTAATCACAAGAATACGCGCATTTTCCACACTAGTATAAAAACAAAAGCATCATACATTTTCGCTTTGCACAAATCCACACTATTTAACCATCCTCCCTGCGACTAATGACCAAATTCACCGTCGTATATATATACAAACGAAGATACAACCCTTACCGCGCATTACTGCAGCACACGGGGTAGCTAGCCAATAATTATTATTCCCGCGTTAAAACATAAATCCTCGGGGAAATTTATAAATTGCCCGGCTATCGAAACCTCGCCATGTCGTCCTCTATCCGCTCGACCCGCGCCCGCTATACTTAGCATGATAATATACGCCCCCCTCTGTACGCGTTCATTACCGTAGCTACCTAATTACCATATGAAAACGCCCTCTCGCTTGAAATTCGACCGCTGTCATCTGCATCGCGGTGCATCAGGGTTAAAACTCGACTCGTTGCAGCAGGCGGCCAAGACGTTGTTTGCCGTGGCTCTCACGGTCAACGGGTAGGTATACAGAGCCCACAGAGCGGCTTGAAATTAAGATGAGCGCGCGCGCTGCTCCGGCTATCGCTGATGTATATTTACGAGGTTATCCGCGGAGCCTCTCGCCGCGAACGCTGCGAGCGCGGAGTGGAGAGAGGGGGGCGCTCGTTTGGCGCTTCAATAATGAAAATGTGCGGTTTTGAGCTCTGGGGAAAGACATATCGGATTATTTTGTGGATACGCGCGGCGCGGCTAAAGTGCACCTATAGTTGGTTATTCCGTGGATGGTGAACGAATGGTTGCAGTGTGGATTGATGCAAATGGAATGATTTTGGGTTCTTATTTCGGTTACGATGAATTTGTAAATGGTTACGAGAGAATATGGGAGTTGTATGGAAAAAAAAGGTTGGTTTTAGGAACCGCAAAATTAGGTACTGTAACCATCTGAATTGGTAAAAAAAACATAGAACTAACAGGATAGTTAGTATAACCAAAGTTAGTTATCGAGATGTATAAAAATGGTTGGCGAGCCAAAAATTTGTTCGTTAATGTATCTATCTTTTTGATTCTATGTTTGGTAACCAACCGGCTGGTTAGAATAATAACGAATCCTTTTTTTTCATGCGAAGAGGAACCGTTTTCAATTAATTTAGTATAAATTTCTCTCTATATATTTTACGCTCAGTTATCGGGTTTTCGCCGAGTACATGTTCGCTCAAAATATTTAAAATTGTACGTGGAAACTTAAAATTAGATTAAAAGCATTTCAACGCCCGAGTGATGCCGACTTTGCATTGTGAAATGGATTCCAGGGTTAATAAAGAAGAGTGGGAGGAATGTTAAAAGTAACCGGATTATAATGTAGAATTTATCGATCAAGTACAACACTTTTACCTTACTCCAAGCTTCTACCAAAATTAAATGTAAAATTTGTATCATTTATTGAAATAATATTCCTATAAAATGCACTTAACAGCGTGCTAATTAATTTAAAGAAATATTTAAGTAAAAGTTATCGGATAAATATAAATTTCAGTAAGCCATATAAGTATTTTATCGGTTTCTTCCAAATGTTATATGCGAATAATTAGAAAACTACCTAAAAAAACATCACGCTTCACGTAACATTGACAACATCCTATAACAATCAGCATAATTTTAAAGTAACCGTGTCGAACCAACATCTTCTCCCTCGACAAGCCATTTCAGCATCACCGCACACACACACATATATGTACATAGCCCTATCGCATACCTCTCAGAAACCTCCTCAAAGACACTCGAAACCCCGTACGTGCGCGCGCTCATGTAGCCAATCGCCAAGGGCTTACCTGTTTCCCATCCACGCGCGCGTGGGGGTCACGTATACAGCCCCGGGCAAACAGGTCCACGTCGAAATTAAACGGATACACATATAGGTATATATACGCCGGCACGTGCTGGCTTTTAAATGGCCACTGGCGCATCTGGTCGCTCGTACGTTTTTTTTATATCGCGCGTGTCGAACGGAGATTGAACTCTCGACCGTCGATGTTTGGAGGTAAAATGGAAAATTCTCTTTTTTGTGGCTGCTGTCGACGTGGGAAATGAATTGATCTCGATGGAGAATCGGTTTGATTATTCGTGGCTGGTTGTGGTGGCGTTTGAACGTGGGACCTCGTCGTCGTTTGTACGAATGATAATAGATTAATTGCATTGAGTGCTGTGGCAATCCAGTTAATTATGGTACCTGAAGTAAGCTGTTGTTTGCGTAGCATTGGTTGTTGTAAGAAGATAATTTAACGATTGTAAATGGTTTTCAAATTATTCAGCAGAATTCGAGCATATTTCTTTGTGGAAAGTTAATGCCACGTTGTGTACTGACCACGTCGATTATCGTTTATTATTGCGCGAAGCATGACAAATGTGTTAATATTAAGTTATTGCCTTTATTTTCGTATAACGATGTTGTATACCCTATTTCGTGCACACAACGGTTTGCTCTGTTTGGACAATTGGGTCACCATAAAATTACGTTCTCGGAATCGTTATGCGCACATTCAAAAGAACATTTTTCACGTAATTTTTAAGTTTAAAGAAGGATTATTGAATACGTGGAAAATAACGTGAATTAAAAGCAAACAAGAAACGATAATGGTATGATAAAATGCTCGATTAAAAATATCAAATTAACTTCATCATTCATCATTAATTATCTCTTTATCAGAAGAGATAAGAGTCCAAGAAATACCGTGGCGCAGAACAGGTAAGCAGAACTACTTTGTCATTCTCGCAGACACCTCTTTAATGAGAAAACGCTTTAAAGTATTTTAGGAGCTTAAATGCAAGTTACACGCTGGGAATGTAAATTCAGACTGTTTTACTACCCTCTGTCAACCGGGGGAAAAAATTGCACAAAGTTCTAATTATCTTCCTGATTAAAATATAAATTTTTAACTTTTTGAAAAATCCTTCGACCTTTGTTACTCGAAACTCACTTCCCAAAGTTATTTTACAATTTTGTGCCTACACATGTATGTCCCGAATTGAGTTGCGAATAATTCAAACATTTTATTTGTATATTCAAACGAAAACAAAGGGGAAAAACATTGTATCTCGAAATCCTTTACAAAATGTATACACCTGCATGAGTATGACACGTGCTCCTTTCAAAAGAACGAAATGTGTCGCAACTACGCAACCATGGGCGCAAATAAAAATTTTCAAATGCAAACAACAACACATTATCTAGAACGATTACGTAACGAGTTACGAAACCCCGGCAGAAACTCACATTCGTGTTCGCTCAACTCTACATTTCAATTCGCGCTCGCGTTCGCAAAAATCTCCCCGCTTATCCCCCGACGCGTCATTAGCAAAACGAAACTAATCAATCTCGCAATCCAACACCCCGCAAGCTCGCGCTATCCTCGACACCACGCGAACAATCCGATAATAAACTACGCTGATTAAACATCGCGGGCGTACCTACCTTCTCCATTCGCTTATATACCTGAGCAAATCCCCATTCGCAAACAAATGAGTGACGAAAGCAGACAATCGCGCGCACGCGGGTGTATGTACATATATCCACGTACCGATCGATTCTCGCATTCGAAATTTCAAATTTCAATTAATCATCGCCCGGCGCCGGCGACAACAACAACAACAGCGGCAGCAGCGAAAGTCACGATGCAAAGTATAAATCACGGGTCATGCCGCTGGCACACGCACGCATACATTTGCACGATTAGTGTATAGGAGGGGAGGAGGAGAACAACATTTCAATTTCCGCGCTTCGCCGAGCTCTCGCGCGAAGGGCTTCGCTAAGCGGTTAATACGCGGCGCGTGAAGCGTGAAGATCGCGTGCCCCCGTTATGATACTCGAGCTTTTTGTATTTGGGAATGATTAAGAGGCGGCGGGGGGTGAAACGACTGTTCGGTCGAGTTTTACGGAAACTTTGTAGTTTGTGGGGGAATTGTAGCGTGACTAATGGTGAGTGGGGACCGAGGGTTTTTTAAAAACAGAAATTTCAAGTTTGTTTAAGGATTTTAATTCCACTGGGTGCAGGTCGTACCCAGATTATAGTTACTTAGGTACATTGAAAAATAAGCAGATCGCAGTCTTATAGCGTTATCTATATTTTTCATTTGTGATCTGCTTATGTAAAATTGAGTTGGAGTTACTTTAGTAACACTAAGTTAGTTGTTAAATAAGTTTTTTTGTTTTAATTCATCTAATGTCCAAATGCATCTGGACGTTTTGGAACGTCAATTGGAAACTTTGCAAAATGGTAGAGTGCCTAATTTATTACAGAGGGCGATGATGTTTTTATTAATCATTTATCAAAAATATTTTATTTAAATTTATTAAAACCTTTGCTAGATCGGTAACAACCATTGCAGATTCAGTTTAAAAACCATTAGAAAATAAGAGAAACCTTATCTTTCTCTACATGGCTATCAAATCCAACCTCCCACTTCAAACCGAAATCCAAGCTTAGCCCGCCAACGATTCGGAAACTTCCATTCTTAATTTCCTTCCGGTAAATTAGCCTGATAACATCGACGCTCGCTATGTACAGCCGTACCACTACTATACCCCTTTCTATCTCTTTGCCAGAATCCCGAGCCAGCCCGGGCGTATAATTCATTTTCAACGAGCGCATCGTCGCCGCCTGACGAGGACTCCTGATTTATCGACGCCATTGATAAATGCCCCTCCGTGCGCGCGCTTGTTTTCAATTTCTGCTTGCGCAACGAGAATCGGTGAGTAATGAGGCGGCGGCCGAGAGGTGAGGGTTTCGGGACTCGATGCTCTGACTGATCGAGCGTAGTGTTGATCTACTTGAATGTGGGAGTATGGGGATTTGTCTGGTTTGGGCGAATGAGGTGTTGTTGTTATTTTCAGATGAAATAATTATATGTATGGTTAGTGATGACAATAAGCGTGAAATTTGTTTTTTAAGAAAGAGAAGAGGGAGGAAAGGATTTTTAATTTTGGTTTAATTAAAAAATGAAAGACTACCGTGTGTGTATATATAGTCACTTCGGTTACAAAATTCTAATTAAATGTAACAAAATTCCAACTTTGTATGAAAGTTTTTGTTCTAAACTGTTTCGCCTTTAAAATATCAAATGAAGAAATTTCAAGTTTTATATTTTTCGAGTAGGACGATATGGCTGAGTGGTTGAAGTTTTGAGTGAAACCAGTCTGGCCAAAGTTTAAACTATACTTGAACCGTGTAATTTAATCGAAAATTTACATGAAATTTGGAATCTCGAAAATTTCAAGATTTTGAAAATTTTCAAACGCTAATGCCTGTATAAACAATATAAAGTATATCAAATTTTATTATTTTCAAAACTAATGGATTTTAATTTACACGTTTTCAAATTTTATTTTATCTGGTAAAACAATGTTCCGTATATATACATTATATATACGAATCTATGCTAAACATATCTTCGTATACGGTATTATGACATCACCTCCATAGTTAAACTATCTTTTCGAAACTTCGAAATTCAAAGTTAGTTTGGCGCGATACTACAAGCATAACCGGCTGTTAACGACAATTTAAAATAGAAAATGATGAAGTGCAGTTGGAAAACTTGAGCTCGCGTACAACTACGAGGCTATGTATCAAATAGGCGTTTGCATAATTTATCCTAAAAGATTTCGTCTCGGTTCATCTATTTCGGTATTTGATTAATAGCATGCAGATTTTAAACAAATATTATTCAATGCCCCGCGAATTCATCGAATTTCACTTGCGGAAGCTACAGTAGCTAAATCACAAACGAGATGAGAAAAAGCGTGGAAATCTATAGGTGGGTAACGCGCAATTGATTTATGCAAGATTGATTTCCGTCTTAAAATTACCGGTATAAATCTCTACATAAATTCCGTCGAGTTATCAGTTCTTTGGTTGTAATGAATGAGAATATAATAACTAACGAACTCTCATTTACAATAGTAGATCTGTTTTATTCTTCATTTCATTATTATTAATGGCTATTTTTAATAAATTTAAGTTCTAACAAAAAGTATTTATATCTTTTACCATTTATCAGTATAATAATTGCTAAACTGCAAGAAACTGCTGAAGTTACATTGTATGAACCACTGATCGTTACACGGCGTCTCCACAAATTGGAATGACGATCCCCGATGTACATAAGGAAGTAATAGCCTACAGAAGCTGTATGCAAGTCGAATTACAGCCAAGGAGGCGATAGTTAATAGACTAATCTACAGGCTTGGTGCCCTAGTCGCTGGTGTGCATAGATATTATAAATCAATCATCGCAATGTCAACAAATTGATTGGCATATTAATTGTGAATTAATTTCAGCGTTCAAATTTATAATTAAGTTGTATAATTGTATAATAAAGTAGGGATAAAAAAATAATCTTTCCTAAAAGGCGATAACTTAAAGAAAAATAATGCGCAGACGTGATAATTCGTTTTGGCTGTGCCCAACAATAGGGCTGACTATATCAAGAGTAAATCCACTTAAGCTGGCTTAAGACTATATATTTAAAAAATAAATTGACTTTATTATACAGTTTTATTTTATATATTTTATTTATTATGAAAACGAGCCGTCTTAATAAACTCATTCGTATTCAATTATTTTTAATTTATTCATATTACAAATTTTTTTTATTTAATCCTAATAATATCGAACAACTAGCATATCGATTCATCTGCAAAGCCGATAGTAAAATTAGCCTTACGGACATCCGTCTAATTCTAAATTAAAAAAACCTCTTGCACGACTGTACGATCCTCATCTCCCCATAACTTCCATTACGACCTTAAAAGAATTTACGACGCACCGTACTATCCGAGAGAGAGAGAGCCCATAACCATCTGTCGTACCCCGGCGGCGACGCGCGTTCGGGCGTTAAAACAATAAAAGGAACAAAAGCGCGTAATGAAAACTTTTGTAATTTCCCGGTAATCCCCGCGACAATTTCGTCGTGCCGCGCGCCGTTTTATCCCGTAACGCACTCGGAGCTCTTCTCGTATATATAGCCGCGGCGCTGCACAGTGTGTCGATTATTCTCTCCGCAAATTGCCTTTTCGGATTAGCTTAACCGTCGGTATGAAACGCACCTCCCGCAATCTGTCAGGAAACAAACGGAAATTGCGAATCCCTGCGCGCGGGTTCGCGCGAAGCGCGTGAAAATTGATTTAAATCTGCATAACCGAATTCTGCGCTCGCGCGCGCACCTTTCTGTGTCACGTGTCTAATTATCGCCGAGAGAAATTCGATACGATACGGATGGGTTTGATTTTGATTTTTTTTTTCGATGGTCGATTAGGCGGTGAATTCACGGTGTGTGTCCGATCTGGTGTCAGACTTTTTTCCGCCGGCTGACGGCAGATTCGATTTGAAATTGTTCGGGTGAGTTAATTCACCTCGGATGTCGAATTCGGTGAGCTGGTTAGCCTACTGGTCGCGGTGTAGAGAAAAGATGGATTTTTTTTTCGTTTTTATATGTCAGTGTCAATATTAGAATTATTCTGTGATTGTAAACAAACATGAATGAAGGTATTGCTATTTTTTATAGTCAATAATTGATAAATCCATATAGAAACCTTGTGAAACTCGTTTAGTTTGGTAGTTTCAAAAATAAACACCGAGATTACAATCATTGAGATGGATGACATTTTTTTCATTTAATAGATTGAAAATAAATAAATATTGTAAAATATTTATTAAAAATGTATTTTCACTTGTTAGCTTTGCATGGCTCCAGATATGAAAGGAAAGTCAACAAATTGGTTATTTGCGTTCTTTTCCAAAAAATTCTCCATTTTTAAAAAGTAACATAAAAGAGTATTAAATATATTTTTTTAATTTGACTATTGAAAACAAAAATTAAATCCTCTTTGAAAATATCAAAAATTTCACGAATTTTATTTTTTATCCCATATTTGTATAATATTTTTGCATGATCACATTCGCTTCAAAAAATTATATAAATATAACTGAAGAATTCAAATTTTCAACAACGCATTGTTTTCGCAATTAAAAACATTCAACTCTACTTTTCAAACCTCGCACCACACAAATTCAGATGTGACTCGATAAAAAGTAGCTTAGCAAATGCATATCTATATACCAACACCCAACCATTCCCACCTACATTTGCCCTTCATCGCGAAAAATAATTCCCGAAAAAAAAAAATTTCACCACCCGACAAGCCTCCTCCCAAAAGAGGAAAATTTCGCACAAAGCCAGAGAAAACGACATTACGCATGAAATATATATATTCCCACACACAGACACACAGACACAGGTCACCGACAAAGGCGCAGAGACGGGAGGTAGGAGAACCTCGCCTGCTCCTCGGGAGAGCTTATCGGTGTATCGCGCGCTATACTAAACTTACGTAACGTAGCCGTGAGATAAACAAGTTCGGCGAGCTCGCGATGCACTTTTCCCGGGGAATTTTTTTATTCGCTCTTTTTTCCCCCGTTACGAGTTCTTCGCGAGACGCGAAATTGTGGGCCTTGCAGGGAAAAAGTTCTTTGTTAGCGCGCGCGACGCTGTTTTTTAGGGTTTCATAATTTTTATGCCGCGAGTTGCGGGATCGTGACAAGAGTAAATGGTTTTCTAAATTATATAAGGAGAGGGCGGCGCGTTAGTAAAGTTTTCATAAATACGAGAAGCAGGCGAGACAAAATTATCCCCGAAGTTTGAAAACAGGTGTCATTATGTTTTTTTTTCCTATAATTGAGAAACTTAGAACAAGTAAAATCTTCTTAAAAGATTGGGAAAATTTCTTTTTAAATAGTTAGAGACTTGAGAAAACTAAAATGAATTTGATTTGATATTCGGGTAGAAAGAATTTCGCCATTATTTTAAAATGAACGTACTATAAGCGTATTAAGGGGGTATTGTAGTCGTGTACTCTGTTTTACTGAAAGAACACGGTAAATTCTATATTATCAAAATAAATATATCGAATTACGTC
>UXGD01007997.1:0-10147 GCA_900474315.1 Torymus auratus | reverse complement strand
TACGATCGGCTGGCCCCTCCCCCCACTAATACGTACCGCCCGGGTATCTCGCCCGCTTCGTTGCCTCTCACTGTCTACGACATCCCCACCAGAGGGGCTATTCAGATCGTGATACGTACGTACGTACGTACGTACGTATGTACGTATCGCTACGTACCACGCGAACGACATAACGTTGGTACCACCGATCGAGCAGACAAGGTCTGTTACTTTTCGGTGTGACGAGAGTGCGCATGCCTGCTCCGGCCAGAGGGTGTGGCTACAATTGCGTGATGTGTGTTCTGTTTCGCGTGATGGGTTGTGTGACAACCTTTCCCAGCTTGACTTGAGCGGACTTGATGCTCTCATGTCTTTCAACTCAAATGAGGATTGGTTGTCACACAACCCATCACGCGAAACAGAATACACATCACGCGAAACAGAATACACATCACGCAATTGTAGCCACACCCAGAGCCAGAGCATCCGCCACCCGCGTAAAAGAATCAAGGGGATTGAGGACATAGCCTGGTGCCTCTTTGGAAAGAAAAATAAAACAAGGGGATGGCGTAGGCAACTTTTCACGAAATTACCACTTCAGATATCAGGTGGTTCACCTTAAAATTAAATACAATGGTAATGAGTATAAGGACTTATGAGCAAAATAGGTGGGCCAGTTGTCGAGAGCACACTGAGCGCACCTTACCATATAAGCTTGCTGGGCATTAGACTATATATAGAGATACAAATTGAGAAGTATAAAAGTTATTGAATGTACCTAACTTCACATCTTGCTTCGCTACGCTACGGAGTAACATGAATTTTTATACGTGACATTAATATTCTGTTTTTAATATTTAATTTAATATAAAAATATAAAATAATATATAATGATACCAAGTGCGGTACAATCAATTATTGGCCATTTTGCGGATATTGTCGGCAATATCCATTACCAGGCTTAGCAGTTGAGCTTTAACTATTACGTCATTTTTATTTGCTGCTTCAGTCTTATCAGCAAGATTATTTATTGCTTCCTGCAAACTGGTCATGATAGTATTACACTCTTCCATAGCTGCAGGAGCAATTGTCGTGTCCTCTGCTTGAAAACCTGAAAGCAAATATGAATTATTCAATGTTTTAAAATCGTTAACCAATTTTGGGAATTAAATTTTTTTTTTAGTTAGAAACAAAAATATAAGATAGTAAAAAGATTTTTTAAATCTGTGATTATGTTTTAAATCTATAAAAACATTTCAATATTTAAAAGACAATCTTTGTTGAAGAGTTTTTAATTAAACTTTGACTATTATGTAAGCAAATATAAATTTATAAAAATTATTGACAAAAATTGTTTGTATATATTAAGGAAAGCGTATAAAATTTAAATTTTGAATTCAAATTAGTTATACGTATATGTAAAAATATAAAACTACATTCTTGGATAGCATATTGATGTTACGTATGTCCAAATATAGAATCTATAAAACTATTTTATTCAAAAAATAGACAAGTATTTTATTTATTGTGTCAATTTAAAAGTCAGATAATTATTTGAAAAGAAACTATTATTATGTTTGTGATTAATAATTTAATTATTATAATCAGATAATTATTGAAACAGGATAGAATCAAACCTGGTTTAAAGTTATGCGTATTCATGTAATTTGGAAAATTGCAATGAACTCATTCAGTTTAGTCGAATAATGAAATGTTGAATCCTTAAATATAAATGAACTGTAGTAAACAATACAAACTTACTTCTTTTTATTCCTCTTCTATGGCTATCATTATTTGAAGTTGAAGATTGAGTAGGAGTTGGATTGATATCCATTACTTTTGCATTCTCTGAAATGTTTTTAATAAATCAAACTTCAGAGCTTATAAAACTTGTTTTTTTTTTTAAATATAAGTTTTCTATTACATACCTTTATTACTATTCAGCAATGTACCAGATGGTAAGTGGACCGTACTCAATGAGTAATTAACATATTTTATGTCAGCATCATTATCCTCATCAGTATGGATGTCCTCGAAAACAGAAGTGTCTGTTTTAATAACCGGGGCAGAAAATAAATGAGTGGGTAATGGTGTTTCATTTATAGTTGGCACAGGCTTTTGATCTGCAATAAGAAGGGTAAAGATGTGATTTTAAATTTAATAAATAAAGTTAACAGAATATGAAAAAATTTAAGTGTATTAGTGGTAAAAAAAACAGATTATAATGTTTACAAACCATTACTTGACAATGCATCTGGATATGATTGGGTCACTGCGGAAGCTGCAGTTACATTTCTTATAGGCATAGCAGCTGGTATCGCTGATGCAGTATTATTCATGAGTAAGCAATGCTTATTTGATACCTGCGATAATGATTTTGTTACTGCCGTACTGTTGACAGTGGCATTCTTATTAGCAGGTATTATTATTGATGCATTATTTGTGCAGGAGGTACTGGCTCCTACCATCGATTGCTGCAACTCAGGCACATGGTTTCTTATGGTAGAAATAAACACATGTCTATCAGTATATAATACTTTTTTTTCAACAATGCGCTTGTTTGAAAGAATTGGTGGAGGAAGAGTGGAAACAGACGAAGTGGCACAAACTTCTGGAATTAACTCCATACCATTCATATGGCTTCGTCCCATGATATTTAAAATTCTTTCAAATTTAGTATCGTATTCCGGAAGTTGATCCGTGTCGTTGCCTGTTTTCCTCAACAATTTTGAATTTCTGGCATTGTAATTCCTAGCATCGCTTTTTAAATGTACCCAGCACTGAAAAATGATAAAAACAAATTCCATATTTTCAAATAGTTATTTGAGAATACATCCACTTTATACATAAATGTAAGCCCGAAATAAATTTATTTGAAAATAATAATAAAAACAGATTATTCACATCAAAAATCAGAAAATAGTTTAAGAATTTCTTTCTAATAAATATCTTTTTCACTTATTGCAAATTACGTTTTTAAAAACATCAGATCTTTACCAATACATACCTGCTTCCAAGATTTAACGTCTTTTGTTGGACCTAATCCATTTAGTCTAAGAGTGAGTTGCAGCCACTGTTCTTTACTTTGATGCACTCCATTAATGCCCATAAATTTGTTCTGTGCAAGTCCAGAATGTTCTTCCATGTAGGAAATCAAAGCCTCTTCTTGATCAGCAGACATTATTGTTGATTAAAATTTATGCTTTTTTTTAAATAAAACAGTCGTCGCGTTGCAATAAAATTGAGGTTAAGTTGGCTGTTCTTGCCGGGCGGTACTCATGTAAGCAAGCCTGTACAGTAAGGTACATTATACATAAGACTTGAGTCATATATTGTAATCGTGACTAGTCACAAGACGTAAATAATATTTTTTCTACTGAAGACTAGATTTAAAAAAATTAAAAAATTTATTAAATAAATAAAATAACAATAATTAAAAATTTTTAAAAAAGAAGCATAGAATAGTTGTAGCACGCTATTTCATACAGCCAATCAAATCAATCTTTAAATGCTTCACAACATCCTATCATCGCTTTTTTATTAGTGGGTAGTGAAAAAACTAAAGATTTCGTGCTTGGAAATATCTATTAATAATTTGTTGTCGCTCTTCTAGGCCTAATATGTATTCGTCAAAATGTTCGTCTTTTGGATTTTCTCCACTATTATGGAATGGTCTATCAGCACGAACATTACGTTCATCCATCAAAACTGGCATTCTAAAACATTAAAATAAACAGAATGTTTTAACTACATTTTCTCTATGCGACTAAATTGTAATTTTACATTGTATGTGCCTTTAATTTTTGGTTAAAGTAAAATCTAATCTTACCCACGTTCTCTTAGAAAATTGTGCAAAACAGTGCAAGCTTGCACGATTTGTGCTGCAAAAATCGGGTCATAGTGGAGTCCTCTTAAGATGTTCAAGCATCTCCACCTGCTTTTAAGGATACCAAAAACATTTTCGACAAAAACTCGTACGGATCTTATTGAATTGGAGTACCTATATGCTGGAGTACCAGGTACAGCTTGCGGCACGGGGATCAGCAATATCGGTGAAAGTGTATAACCACCGTCACCTATTACAATAATTATATTACATTTTTATTTTATTAGAATTTTATTACAATAAAAATTATTATATTAGTAAAATACACAATTATACGCTAAATAACTTACGTACCAATAATATCATAACGCCTTCAATGTCTTCATCATTCCTTAAATCGTACATTAATTCCCGAAACTGACTCCACCGCCAAACGAAACGATCATTAGTAGATCCGCAACAAATTCTTGTTCCAAGAATTTTGTAGTTCATGTCGGCAACCTAAATTTAATAATATTGTAAATGTTAATGTGATCTTACAGACTAGTTATCTACGAATACCCTGGTTATGTTAACCATAAGTTAGCTATTTTTGAGTTAACTTTATAGTTAAAAACGTTGTTATTTTTAAATTATGGTATTTACACTTCATAAAGTGGGTATAATTAATATGCTTTCTATAAATATGGTTAATTACATAGGTACCATAATAACTGAATAATATTAACATACAATTTGTAATGTCAGCGAATGCTGTCGTTTATAATTCAAATATGCCTCTTCATGATCTGATGGCCGGACAATTTTAGGTAGAGTGCAATCTACAGCACCTAAAATACCCGGAATACCGGTTCGTTCTTGGAATCTGTAAAAAATATTTTAAATCAATAAAATTGATGAGTTTGTTATAATGATTATATTGTTGCAAAAATCAAGTACTTATGAAAAGTGTAATAATTAATATTAAATAAATGAAGTAATGAATCTTAAATTAATTTTCAAATGAAACTTTATACAAGTTTTAATAGATAGTCGTGAATCTTTATTGACCTTCTTTGTATTTCGAATCTCTCTTCAGCAGTATTTGGGAATCTTATAAATCGACTGGCAATACGATTAATGGCCGGTATCACATGATGTAGATATCTACTAATACTAGATTGGCTCATTGGATGATTCATATCCGTGCCCAATCCCTTTTGGTAGTGACCCTCAGCAACAAATCGAATAATGGACAAAACTTGTAAATATGGTGGTACACCTCTTGGGTCGTTCGGTAGAAATTCTTCGATTAGTTCTATAAACTCCATTGCCATATTGGGAGGCATCCTATAAGACAAATCATTAGTAAGTACACTTTATCTAGGGTAAGTGTGCCAGTTACTGGGCCCTTAGATCATTTTCATTTACTATAGAAATGTCAATGCACGCTTCGCGCGCCGTATCGTAGGCCAATAAAATTTTACATGTACACATACACCTCTAATGATTGTGATTTCAAATCGAAATCACAATCATTAGAGGTGACAATCTCACGTTCATCTCTTTTTTGTATAGGACTAGCTAAATTGAAACGCGCCTCGCGCGTACTTTTTTGTTTTTGGGGTTATGAACACTATTTTTCACTATGATTTAGTTTTAATTAAAGAATCAAATGTTTTTATTCTATTTTAATTATTTAGAAGTTCTATAAATACTTGAGTTTCAAAATTTAAATCTAGCACACTTTTAATCTAATAAAAAATTTCGTATTTTCGCACTTTTAAAAAAAAAAACCAACTACATCGAGTTTTTAAATGACTTTTTAAATAAATTTTTACATACAGTTTTGTATAATGTATTAAAAAGGTGTTTATTCTGCTCACAGAATATATTATTATCATATAAAGGTCTTAAGAGTATTAAAAATTGAAAAAAAATAGTATAATTGATTAAATACTACGGACATCGCCTTAATGAGCACAGTAACTGGCACACTTACCCTATTTATATATATTCTGAATAACATCAATTAATATAAGAGGTAATATCTTTAAATATATATAAAAAATAATCAGAAGTATCTATTGTAGGAGGGTTCCAAAACTGGGGGACTATACTTAATTATCAATCGTATTATTCATAACCGTGATAACTAAAATAATGGACTCTTAATTATGATGTATGATGATAATTTTAATATGAAAACCTGCTAATATAATTTATAATTATTATAAATAGATGGTACAGCCTATAAATATTTCATTAAAATTTTCTGGAAGATATTTTTAAATTCTATGCCGCTCTCTGAATTTTACAAAATCACTACAAAATTATTATATTTTGAATATTTTTGCCTATCGAAATAAGAACAATTAAAATAATTATTGACTGTTTTACATGTCTAACATTATTCTGTATAAAAAATTCTGTATAAAAAATTTAAAAAGCAGTGACCCGCATCAAATACATTATTAGTGTATGATAATAAACTCGTGAAAATAAATGTGATGATGACCGGTCATAATACGTACGTAGTAGACAACGCAAGTGACATACTAACCAAAGGTTTTATGAAAACATGTCGGAAATGTGTTCTTTTCCAGAATCCAAATCTGTTAAGAAAAGGTTGTAATAATAAGCAAGCAAGAATAATTATTACCTGTAATGCCGTTGAAATACGCCATCGCCTATTTCAAATGGATTGCTAACGTCCCTCAAAACTCTTTTTTTGATCGTTTGTTGTTCTCGACGACGATTAGCAACATCTCGATCGATAATTATATCGGCAAGTACTCCCATCATTTTCTACTAATAAAGTGACATATTTTTCAAGAATCATCATAGTACCAAAGCAATATGCATAGCTATACACGTTACTTAACAATTTTATTTGACTATTACTTTATGGCATCTTATTAATTGCTTAATATCGAAATACGTGAAAATGCGTTTTTTCAAAGAAAATATGAAGTTATAATATTTTAAATAGTTTGCAATTCATTACTTACCTTTGAAATTTAAGCTCTGTTATATTATATTATATTATAACATATTATTGTATATTAAATATAAAATATCATATATAAAAATGCACCACTTCGTGATAAAATGTCTGTATTACTTCTGGTACAACCAAACAAGTCTAATTCTCGTTCCAGGAGAGAACCACGTTAGTAGGATCAAACACGTCTATACTCGCTTGACTATCAACGGCAGATCGTCATTTTTATTCGTTGAGTGTAGGTAGTATTTATAATAATAGTTAACACTTTTTCGAGGGTTTTTGTTATCGTAACTGCAAGTTATCCTTTTCATTTTCATTTACTATAAAAATTAATAGTTAATATAAAAAAGTAAGTATACTAATTTAAAACTATATCAAATGTAATAACATATTAAAACTGAATGAAGTAAAATAATTTATAACCACTCTAACCTCAAAATCACAACTTTGATAAGATTTTTCGGCACTCATGGTATAAATACGGTTCGTTACGCATTCGTATCAAAAAGTACTATCTTAAATAAATTTACGAAATAAATGATAACCTAATAGGTGTAATAAAAATAAATGCATTTCTAGAGAATGATGACGAATCGACCAAAAGTGAAGGCCAATGCCAATCAATTATTTTTTATTCGGCAACAAATGACATTGCATCCAGATATGGGGCTGTCAAACCCACATGTAGATCAGAGGTGGGCAGATTTGAAAGAGCAGTTAGATCAGTTAGGCGTAAAAAGAAGCCTAGAACAGTGGAAGAAGGTATGTAACTTTTTCTAATTGTGGGATTAGTAAAAAAAGTAAAATAAAAAAATGATTTTCTTGTTATCTTAATAGTCATGGAAGGACCAGGAAAAACATGTGTTTGTTTCTACCATAACAAACCATGTGCCTGAGTTGCAGCAGTCGATGGTAGGAGCCAGTATCTCCTGCACAAATAGTGCATCAATAATAATACCTGCTAATATGAATGCCACTGTCAACAGTACGGCAGTAACAAAATCATTATCGCAGGTATCAAATAAGCATTACTTATGCATGAAAAATACTGCATCAGCGATACCAGCTGCTGTGCCTATAAGTAATGTAACTGCAGCTTCCACGGTGACCCAATCATATCCAGATGCATTGTCAAGTAATGGTTTGTAAACATTATAATCTGTTTTTTTTACCACTAATACACTTAAATTTTTTCATATTCTGTTAACTTTATTTATTAAATTTAAAATCACATCTTTACCCTTCTTATTGCAGATCAAAAGCCTGTGCCAACTATAAATGAAACACCATTACCCACTCATTTATTTTCTGCCCCGGTTATTAAAACAGACACTTCTGTTTTCGAGGACATCCATACTGATGAGGATAATGATGCTGACATAAAATATGTTAATTACTCATTGAGTACGGTCCACTTACCATCTGGTACATTGCTGAATAGTAATAAAGGTATGTAATAGAAAACTTATATTTAAAAAAAAAAACAAGTTTTATAAGCTCTGAAGTTTGATTTATTAAAAACATTTCAGAGAATGCAAAAGTAATGGATATCAATCCAACTCCTACTCAATCTTCAACTTCAAATAATGATAGCCATAGAAGAGGAATAAAAAGAAGTAAGTTTGTATTGTTTACTACAGTTCATTTATATTTAAGGATTCAACATTTCATTATTCGACTAAACTGAATGAGTTCATTGCAATTTTCCAAATTACATGAATACGCATAACTTTAAACCAGGTTTGATTCTATCCTGTTTCAATAATTATCTGATTATAATAATTAAATTATTAATCACAAACATAATAATAGTTTCTTTTCAAATAATTATCTGACTTTTAAATTGACACAATAAATAAAATACTTGTCTATTTTTTGAATAAAATAGTTTTATAGATTCTATATTTGGACATACGTAACATCAATATGCTATCCAAGAATGTAGTTTTATATTTTTACATATACGTATAACTAATTTGAATTCAAAATTTAAATTTTATACGCTTTCCTTAATATATACAAACAATTTTTGTCAATAATTTTTATAAATTTATATTTGCTTACATAATAGTCAAAGTTTAATTAAAAACTCTTCAACAAAGATTGTCTTTTAAATATTGAAATGTTTTTATAGATTTAAAACATAATCACAGATTTAAAAAATCTTTTTACTATCTTATATTTTTGTTTCTAACTAAAAAAAAAATTTAATTCCCAAAATTGGTTAACGATTTTAAAACATTGAATAATTCATATTTGCTTTCAGGTTTTCAAGCAGAGGACACGACAATTGCTCCTGCAGCTATGGAAGAGTGTAATACTATCATGACCAGTTTGCAGGAAGCAATAAATAATCTTGCTGATAAGACTGAAGCAGCAAATAAAAATGACGTAATAGTTAAAGCTCAACTGCTAAGCCTGGTAATGGATATTGCCGACAATATCCGCAAAATGGCCAATAATTGATTGTACCGCACTTGGTATCATTATATATTATTTTATATTTTTATATTAAATTAAATATTAAAAACAGAATATTAATGTCACGTATAAAAATTCATGTTACTCCGTAGCGTAGCGAAGCAAGATGTGAAGTTAGGTACATTCAATAACTTTTATACTTCTCAATTTGTATCTCTATATATAGTCTAATGCCCAGCAAGCTTATATGGTAAGGTGCGCTCAGTGTGCTCTCGACAACTGGCCCACCTATTTTGCTCATAAGTCCTTATACTCATTACCATTGTATTTAATTTTAAGGTGAACCACCTGATATCTGAAGTGGTAATTTCGTGAAAAGTTGCCTACGCCATCCCCTTGTTTTATTTTTCTTTCCAAAGAGGCACCAGGCTATGTCCTCAATCCCCTTGATTCTTTTACGCGGGTGGCGGATGCTCTGGCTCTGGGTGTGGCTACAATTGCGTGATGTGTATTCTGTTTCGCGTGATGTGTATTCTGTTTCGCGTGATGGGTTGTGTGACAACCAATCCTCATTTGAGTTGAAAGACATGAGAGCATCAAGTCCGCTCAAGTCAAGCTGGGAAAGGTTGTCACACAACCCATCACGCGAAACAGAACACACATCACGCAATTGTAGCCACACCCTCTGGCCGGAGCAGGCATGCGCACTCTCGTCACACCGAAAAGTAACAGACCTTGTCTGCTCGATCGGTGGTACCAACGTTATGTCGTTCGCGTGGTACGTAGCGATACGTACATACGTACGTACGTACGTACGTACGTATCACGATCTGAATAGCCCCTCTGGTGGGGATGTCGTAGACAGTGAGAGGCAACGAAGCGGGCGAGATACCCGGGCGGTACGTATTAGTGGGGGGAGGGGCCAGCCGATCGTA
>UXGD01007996.1:0-10149 GCA_900474315.1 Torymus auratus | reverse complement strand
ATGCTGGCCGTTTTAGCGCGCTCGTAACTTTATGACGTCACGGTACTCGAGGATTGACGAAACGTCGGCAAAGTGATGGCGCGTCTTTCGCAGAATCATCGGTCCCGATTTGTTTGGTTGCTCCTTTTCTCCCCGTTTTCTCGTTTCATCGACGTTACTTGCTTGCCTTTGTTAGCAACGATGGTTAGCTGGATTTACGAGGCTTCTGGTTCGAGACAGCATTACAGATTCTGCTACTTTCCAGTCCCGAAAAATATATGTATGTCGTATATATATAGTCCTCTGATTTCTTTATCTATATGCCTCTTTCATCTATTATACTTTCTTTCTAGTATAGGGCGCGCTTTACAACTTCGCAAATCTTTATCTCGCTTTGTATACAGTAACTCTATCTTTCTTCCTCTCAGCTTTGTAACGTTTTCATAAAATCTTCGTTCAAACATAATACATCTATATATACGTCTTGTTTATATATATCTGTTCTTCATCTTTTCCCCTAATCTCTAATTATTTCCTCAATATACCAAGTGTCTCGCGCTAGGTACTTCACTCCCTCTAAATCTCACTTTTCGTCTCGCTGTTACCTCCGCGACTTTTCTCTGCTCGTCTCTCATGTCGTCGTCGCCGTCCTCGTCGGAGAAACGTATTCGGAGTACACAGCCTGGACATCGTTCATTTCTTCTGCTCGCTCTTCGTAACACAGCGCCTGCGCCTGTAGAAACATAAAAAGGCCGAAGCCATGGATATTTTTTTTAATTCTTTGTGCGTTCTCTCTTTTCCAGCCTCGCAAATACGAGCTAGCGCGTGCATTTCGCATCGTTCTCTCGTCGTTTCTTCCCAGTCCCAGCTACCGTTTCTCTTTCTCTCTTTTTATATGTGCATATACATATAGTTATTTTTTTATTTTACCCGCTGGAGTCTAGTCTCTCTTTCTCCCCCTTTTTTCCCGACAAACGAAAGACAGCTCCTAGGCTACAGTTTAAATTACTCGAAACGACGGTGGCAAAATTACACGGCAAAAAAATGATGTACGGTATTACTTCGCTTTTTATGGAAACAAAAATTGTTCTTAAATGTCATGTACGCGCGCGCGGCTGCAGCACGCGCACATGCAGCGAAAAAATATTATATAAAGAATTGCCGCGATAAATTTGTAAAATCCTGCACCCCCCTGGCTAGTGATAACACGTGATTTAAATATGAAAAACTGCTACGCGTGTTTTAAATGCAAAAAAATTGTCACCGTGTCTGCTAACAAATCGTTATTCGTTCAATTGGATTTTGAACGTGTTCGACTTTTTGATCTATAGATTAAAACACAATTACATATGGATGATCTGTTGTTGCGAGAAAAATGCTGCTGAGGTGTGTACTTTCGAAAACCCGACAGTTATACAATAAACTGATTTGAAGAATTGAATAGCCTTCGAAAAAAAATGTAACGATATCATCGATTCTATCATCCAAAATATAAAATATCTTAAAAAATTTTCAAAAGCTTTTATCAAACTTCTATCAATTTTTATATTTATATCCTAGAGATCTACATCTGCAGATTAGAAATGGAAACAAATGTTAACAACTAATTATTTAATAAGATGAGGTTTACTTATTATTGAGAAATTAATAAATGAACGCAGAGAAATGGATGAAAACATAGGATATCAAATAATCTGTCTTATTTCATAAAATAATATTATTATAGATATAACTAATGAAGTAATTCATATTCCACTAAAATCAAGACTTTGACAAGCAAAATATAAATTTTACGAAACATTAATTTTTTCCGTAAAAAGTGAATGTAGAGTCAAGTGACATGAAAAAGTATTATAAAAAAATAAATTATTACAAGAAAAATGTTCTTGGATTCTTGATAAAATCGAATAGTTAGAATTAAAATATAATGGAATATAAGTAGTATGATTTTGTTATAACAATTCATTATTAAAACTGCACTCTTGATAAGAAGAATTTAACAGAACTTTCAGACGTCAAAGTTTTAATGGAAAACATTAATAGTTGTAAAAAGCGATGAAATGACGTTGATTTAAATTTTACATTAACGAAGTTACAGAAATATCATGATATGAAATTGTAAATTATTTAGAGACACTAATTATTTTCTTTCTATAAATTTCCAACATTTACACTAAATGTGCTTTATTCTGACAAAGTTTTAATTTGCAAAGTTTTATTTTCATTAATATGTAATATTATATTCTGGATCCAAACGCTCATACGCTCTACCAACTAATTTACAACTGTATAATGACGATTCAATTAAATAAACAATTAACATGAACACGCTTTTGAGTTATCTCAATGGAGAAAATATTTGAAAAGCTTAGTACAGAAAAAATGGTATCGTTAGTTCCTGTATACTTATTAAAAGTGGCACAAACACTTGTCGATAGCATATTTCTATAAAGCTTTGAGTATATAATCTTAAGATGCTCCTTGCGCGCCATAGTAAGCCAATCGATAATCTTGACGTTTACTAAGAGGTTTGTTATGATGAAAATGGAAAAATAGGTTTTAAAATATTTTAATACACATAATATTTTAATCATTTTTCTCATTTAATGCAGTTTAATCTTTTTGATTAGGAAGATTGTATTAAAAATGTTTGTCAAAATTCTTTATTTTCTATTATTATTACATTTATTAAATAAACTATATATGTGCAAATAAACTGCAAAAATCTTTTAACATTGCATTTCAATATCAAAAATATAATATTTTGAAATGTTCATAAATGTATTAATTTAAAAAGCATGTTTTCCATTAGCACACAAATTATTCTCTGTAAATTTTCTTTGAAACCATGTGTTTACAGAAATGCTGTTTATCAAAAATATTAATCCAACGTAAAAGCTTATGAATGTACTACTTACATTATAAAGATAAAATTACAGATAAAATTTTATTTCAAAACGCGATGATACATTAAAGAAGATTTAACGACGAACACCTGAACATTTTACCTCATTCCTTTTCGAATACCGAAAGACTTTTCAAAAGCGACCTCGAAAATCCGAACGAAAGAAGCTCGTGCCTGGGACGAGCACAAAAAACGAGCACGCTCCTTAAATTCTTTCATCGTGTGAACTTCATTAGCTCTGCCGTCTTTCCGCGCCCCGTCCTAATTGCAGCTACGGCAGCGGCTCTGATATAAAGGAAGCGACTATCGCGCGCGGAGATATATCTCCGCGCGTGAAGAAAGGAGCGCAACGTCATACGAAAAAACACACGTGTCAAACGAGTCTCTCTGCTGCGCGGAAAAGACTCAAAGGCTCAGAATCTACGGGTCTCGCTGGCCGTTACGACTTTGGCCCTCGTGCAGCCGTTATTGAGTTTTTTGCTAGAAGGAGGAGGAGGAGAAATCGAACGCGGGATTTTCATAAATATTTGACGGAGCTTTTATTGCTGCCGTGTATGTCTATATTTATACCTCTGCGCACGGTTTTCCAAGCACCCAGGAGAGATGCAGCAGAGCGCGTGTATCGCCGCTTTTTGCTACCCACACGCATCGTGGATATATCGATATTCGATAGCCGTCGAAAAAGGAGAGAGAGGAAGAGAAAGAGCGAAATAAGAAGAGAACTTATTGATTCAATTTCAATATTTTCAGTCTAGCTCTCTCTCCCTCTTTATCTTTCCCCTGTGTTTCTATTTTACAATAATTTCATCTTTTTTTACAATAACTTTATTTTTTCGGGTCGGTAATCCCTTGTGATTTATTTGAAGAGGAAAGTTTGCAATAGATAGAGGCGGTAACCGAGATAATTTCGTGACAATGGCTATTAACGAATTGCAAATGCCTTTTTGACATGTAAATACAGATGAAACGAAACGTTGTTGAAACGAAATTAATAATAGAATCGTGCTTATGAATCATATCTCTCCAAGAGAGAAGTCGAGTAGGTTGGGTGTTAAAAAAATTGAATAAAGAAGTTTCATTTTTATGGCTGTCGTGGCAAAAAAATTTGATTTAAGCGAAACCGATAATAATGAATAATGTCGTTCATAAATAACATCATTATCGGTGTACGATATTCTTTTTTGTCGGATCTATTTATGATAAATAAATGTCACTCATTTTATAAATTTTTCTCTCATAAATTTGCTCATTGAAATATAAATAGACGTGTTAATAAATGAAAAATTTTAATATTGCTTTTAAAATATAAATGGCGTCGATCCGCTGTATTTTCGAAAATTACAAAATAATCCTCGTTAAGGCAGAATTTATAAAGCCTCTTAAAATTTGACAAAAAAGAAACGAATTCATCACATTTATCAAATATTTGTTATAAATAAATGAACAAATGCGCGGACAAGTATATAAATAAAAGAAATCCTAAAAACGCATTAACGATAAAACACACAGTTTGCTAAAAGCCATACAAAAAGAAATCTTTTATACATATTCCGGTACATCCGAAATCCTCTCAGCGAAATTCTCCATCGAAATCGATCCACATATGAGCTGTGCGAATGCGCTACGACCACCGACGTCGTCGCCCTCTGCATTTCCAATACTGCAAAACAATAAATAAATCACCCGTCTCCCGTTATACATATATATATGTATATATATCTGGAGGAACACGAACGGGAAGAAAATCATTCCGGCAATTCTCCCTCGAAGGGCGATAGCTCGAAAATTCTCGAAAGCTCCGAAGAAAGAGAAAGAGGAAGAGAGGTAGACAAGAACGGCGCGTCGCAGCTATTTAAGAAAAAGCTACTGCGTCGGCGCGCTTGACTTTTAAATGGCGCGTCGCCGTCGAGGGAGGAAAAGAGAGATTCAAAATTATGACGTTCCCCGGTGCAATTCCCGGCACGTTTGCCCTCGCTTCTCTCTCCCCCTCTCTCCCTCGCGAGAGCAGTTTTCGCTCATCACCCAATTCCCCCCGCCTGTTCTTTCTTCTCGGCTCGACAGCGGCGGCGTCTTTTTTCTCTTACTCCTTGATTTTGTTCCCCAGGAAGGTGCGAGCGTGCGCTTTGGCTAAATATCGGACCCGGGAATTAGCGAGGAATTGAAACGTCGACGCGCCAGCCGATGGAGGGATTTGATAAGTCGAATTATTAGAGTAAACGGGGCAACTGTGGTTTTCTAATTACGTCGAGGGCTGTAGGACGTATCAACTTTTTTATTGGTATACACTGCAATTTCCCTATAAATTCGTTTTTAAAGCGTCTGCTATGAAGTGATGAAATATTTTTAATTCATCGAGTATAGATTTACTTTATTGGTAAAAATAAAACGATAAATCTGGAGAATTCTGGCCTTCTGTAGTGCATATAAAAATCTATACCAAATATAAAAAGTACAATAAGTAATTAATTGATTTACTTTCAGTTAAAAATATATTTCCTTTGAAAATTGCTGAAATAGAATACTTACGAGAAGACTGCAGTATATTTAGATACAATCAAGTTGGAGTATTTTTACGTCGTTTCTATTTCGAAACCTATTTATTATTGAAACCATATTCCTCGTGTTATATTTAAATTTAGTGCATTGAAATCAATCTGAGAGATAAAAGTTGCATTTTACATTTAAAATCATACAAGTAATTAAAACTAGTATTTTATTTTATAAAATCATTATTCCGTGATAATAATGGATTATTGAATATGGAATTCATGGCAACTGAATATTACACTATATGATATCACTATTATTATTATTTTTATCGTATCGAAAACTCACATTATTCTAATTTATATGCGACGCATTGGCTAAACTCCCAATCCGCCCGAAAACTTTTTATTTATTTATCCCCACCTCGATCCCCACCATCCGCTACTGCGATCCACTACTTCCTTCCCATGTCTCAACCCTCGTATTTTTCGTCACCACAATTTCCCAACGCAAACTCACTCACTTCCTCCCTCTCTCTGCGAGTGCAGTGACAAGTTCGCAAAGTTTTCGAATTTCACTAGGGCGGCTCATCATTCAGGCATCACGCGTTCGCACGAGCGGGATTTCCGGCGGGGATCGAAGTATATAGTCGCCCTCGCGCGCTCGCGCGCCACGCCTCCAACTTTTCGGAACTCGCTCGCTCGCCCCTGTGTGCGCGTGTTTCGCTCTGCATATGGCGAAAGGGACGGCCCGGAGGAGAAGGACGCGTACTCGGAAATCGTCTGGATGATAGTAGAGAGAGAGAGAGAGTTTGTCGGTGGTCGAGTGTTGGTATTCGAGGACCGGTTGTTTAATTGTGTGCGAGAGAAAGTGGAAGAGGAGGAGGAGAATTCCGTTGGTGCTGATTTGATTATCGGGGGTGGTTATTTATGGCGGGGGATGGGCAGGTGGATGCAAAAGCGGAGCGAAGTGGATCGTGAAGTGAGAGGCTGACTAAAGACGTCTTTTTCTACTTATGCGGGGTAAACGTAGATTGATGGATACACGCTCTTAATTTCAATTAACATCTAATAAAGGAGCGCTGTAAATGTTTCTTCAGTTATTGTTTATATTTTTGTAAGGTGTTTCAATTCGATGCTTGATAATGTAACATCTACTTAATGAATAAATTTAACGGGGTATTTTTATATTCGGTCTAAAATTTCAAGCTTATTTTAGAAATTTTTTTTACAATAAAACAAAATGCAATAATTTCAATCTTTTTATATGCCTGTATCTGTATATAATGATATCTTAAATTACACTAAAAATTTTCTTTTAAAACTATTTAAACATTATTTTCATTATTTTTTCACGGCGGAGGTGGAATCTTTAAAAAAAAGGTAGGTGGCTGACTCGTCTGAATTAAAAAATTCGTGTGCATTATTGTTCTGTAGTCTTGTCATTCTCACATTCTCGCATTTTTTTCGTCAAAAATCAATGAAAAAAAGAGAAATTTTGTATAACAATGTCTAATTTTGTATAACAATGTATAACAATGTCTAATGCCTACGAGAACTACAGATGTGTAGAATAACGTCTGAAAATTTCAGCCTGGTCGGTTAAATAGTACATTATGTGACAAGGGAGAAAAGTCCCTCTTGATTCCCGCGGGTGGGTTCACCCAAGGGAATCATCGACTTTTCTCCCGAATAACATATAGTACTTTATTCCCATCTCAACTGTGAACACTTTTTCATTTGGAAAGTGGGACCCAGAAAAAGATGGGGAGTGTTTGTAAACACGGGTGGTATTAAACACTGTAATATTAATCTATTGAATAAAGAATATTTTAATAAATGTTATATTTAATATTCAAGTGTATTATTTAGTCGATATTTGGCTGTTTATATGGAATTTATTTATTTTCCACAAATGTGCGAAAAAAGTAAAAATCGAGGGAAAAAGTCTAACTTTTGTCCCGCTTTGCAAGGAAAAAAGTTTCCGTGTTTAAAGTTTCCGTAACAGATTTTTCATGAAGAATAGAACAAATTTTTTAAATAAAATTTTTATAGTGTACATTCTTAACATTTATAACTTTCAAAATATGAAAAAAAAAGTATTGAAAATTTTAACCCTGCACATAAGAATACCCCCTTAGATCAAATATTTTGAGGTTATGGCACTTTCCGTCCATTCTATTTAATCTATTTAATGGGTGAATAATAAGTAAAAAATCATTTCAACATGCCCATAAACTAGCTATTTTTTCTATCTACTTACTGACTTTTTGGCGATTTCGTAATAGACAAGTTTCTATCTGGAATATTACGTGCTCGTTAACTTTGTTAGTCTCAAACGTAGTTAATTTAACTATATTTTAGTCAATTATTACGTTTCCAGATTATATTCAAGGAATTCAATGAGAGAAGATTTCTAATATTTTAAGATTTTTAAATGTATAACATTCTATTTTTAGGTTTAAATTTAAAATATATTTAGCCTGCATTAATGTCGTACTATCTACGATAAATCAGAGGCTGCTTTATATAATACATATATATATATTTTTTTTTTAATTTCTGGAGGCGTTTACAAAAATGAACACAAATTAAAATAGAGTGCTACATTTGACAAATTTAATATTAATTCGGCAATGATCGATCATTTAGTTAATAAAACATTAAATTGATAGCGAAAATATTTCATATACAAATGGATTCTATTTAAGGTTGAATTTAACGATGTGAAAGTTAAATTATTTCGAAGTAAAATTGATCTCGACCGAGGTAATTTAATAAATTAAGCAATATTTTAAGCGTAACAAAATCAGATAATAACGTAATTCCATTGAAATCCGTTAATTTAATAATTCAGAAGCGCTGTGTAAAATAACAAAGAACATATTTAACATCATTATGTATTACACAGATTCTTACGTTATGAGAAGAATATCAATTTTGTATATTTAAAAGTTTAAGTTTATAACCATAATAAAATAAGTACATTTTATAGGATTTCGAAATTACACGGTAATTATTAGTATTTGTTTAGTTTTAATAAAAAAATAATCTTCATAACAATATGAAATTATTTACGTAAAATATCATATAAAAGAAAATATGTTTTGTGACTTTACTCTTAATAGAACTTTGAACACGTGCCAACTTCCTGGAAGAAAATACTGCTCATATCACCTTTTTCGAAACGAGACTTGGAAAAAATGTACATCAAAGGATTAGGTTTAAAGAATTTGTTTCATTTCGAATTCTGCAGATTATTGTAATCATATATGAAAGGAGTGTACGAGTTTTCAGGAATACTAAAATTTTAAAGAATTCAATACGCTTTTCACGGATGACGAAGAAAATTTTCTGGCACGTTTAAAATTCTTTATAGAATTTATGAAAGTATTTAACAATTCCAACAGTTTACTTATTATCTGCTGCAAAAATTATTTTTCGACTGGAAAGAATTTAAAGTATCTTATTTTTAGAAATTTATCAATGTTGAAAAATTTTATTACATTGTATACTTTTGAGTAACCCATTTTTCACTATTCAAGTATATTTCTGTTTCGTTGTTTTTAACAAAAATAGGAAATGGTAAACGAAGTTGATTTTTATTTAAAATGTTAAAAAAACTATCAAGGAAACTAAGAGTACAAAGTAGAATAATAGAACTTTTATTTTATTTATTAGAAAACTATATTAATAGAAAACTTGAAAATAAAAATATAAAAAAAATATAAAAAAAATTATGTATATTACATACCCTATCTATTTGAAGAAATGACACGGTTTGACCTTGTTTGATCTACCTTCCCCAACTTTTTTGAAAATTTTAACCACCGCCCAACTTAATATACAACAAATGTACAGTTAAATTAAATTAAAACTTTCACTCAACTCTCGAAACAGAGAAAACCAAGAGAGCTCAGCCGCTCACGCGCTTGGTCTACACAAACCCGCAGCGAAATTTAATTCGAATAGAAAACTGCCTAATTCTTCCATTCTCATCCTCCTTCCACCCCAATAACACGAGCGATAAACTACCAAGCGCAATTAAAAGTTCTTCGCGGGAGAAGATTTTCTATAAATCTGTCACTACGTAATCAAAGCACGATACGCAAGCAATTATGTATACTATAGGGGGTACCCCGCTATCCCGGAAAGACGCGCGAGAACGCCGTAAAATCAAAATATGTTTCTGCAATTGCACCGCGTGTTTTTTTTTATCTTTGCATGCGCACTCTTTCATGTACACAAAGATACATACCAAAAGAAGAGAGAAAGAGATAGATATCTATAGAAAAAGCGAGAGGGAGAGGCAAACAACGAGTCTTGTTCAGGGGGAATTTTGTTTCTCAGCAGTTTCTTCCATTATCTGGGGGGAGAGGTCGCGATAAAACCTAGCTTGCGCGTGCGGGCGATATAGGTACATTTCATGCGCCAACGTTTTTTGTAGCTCCTCCGAAGTTTTAAGAGATGGAAGAATATTTTTTTAGAAAAGTTTTGCTACCTATACGTTTTTATGTGGTTTCGCGGTAGGAAGAGACGCATCGTAGCATTGTGATGTTTCTATCTAATTTTATCAACGAGTGTAAATTGATAAACAGTTTAGTTTTTAATATAACTGTTGTACATTTACAAATATTATATATTTTTATGATTGAATGGCAGAATATATCTGTGGTTGCCCGGAAAAACGAATTAAGTCTAATTTTTTCAAATTTGAGATAACACCATATTTCATATACTTAAATACCTATCTTTCATATGGCATGGTCATAATAAGTA
>UXGD01007995.1:0-10150 GCA_900474315.1 Torymus auratus | reverse complement strand
CAAAAACCACTTGATATTTCGACTTCAAACTTTTACTGGATGATAGAACGTTCAAAACCACAGGGCAATGTGCTCTTGATTTTTTGTGATTCTTCGTATTTTATTTTTAATAAGTTTTAAACTGTGTCAATTGCTCGGTCGGTACTCGTACGACTATGGCCCCCCTTAAGGGCCTTTTAACAGTGATAGTAATTTCAGTCAACTCGACATAAAATAGCAAGAAATTCTTTGAAAACGAAAAATCGTTTAACAAATAAAAGTTAAATGGACGATTTTTATCAGAGTAGAGTCGTTCAATTTCAAACTATTTATATAAAGAATAAATTCATGTGTATTTCTCATTCTATATGTATTAACGCAAATGTATGCGTTTCTTCATTTCACTGAAAAATTCTTCAGGCGTCTGCTGTACTTATTCCAGAGTAGCTCTCGTAGAAAATTTTAGTAAAAAAATTATTTCGCTATAAAAAGTAAAACAGCGATACTAATAAAACGGATTGTTTCTAAATTTATTTCTTTTATTTCTTTTATCTGAAAAAAAATCCAGCTATTCGAAATAAACAATTTTCTCTGAATAATATGAATAACTATCAATTTCTACAGTATCTGCGGTGATGTCTGTACAATTTCAATACTGAATAGATAATCTTACTTCCTCCTTAAAGTATTTTTATAGATATAAATACTTTTTTATTACCCTATGCCAAACAATTTTTCTCATCGGTAGCTTGTATTTTATTTTTTTTCATAAATATAAATTAGAATTCGTTTTATTAATGACTAGATAAAGGCATATCGTTTAAAAGAATAAATTATCTGCTATAAACCTTATGCAATTTCTAGATTTATATTCTCAAGAGAGCACTTGCATTCTATAAAATAACAGTGAAACTAGAGGTGATTTATTTTTACTTAAAAGAACTTTCCTATCAGACTATTTATATAAACGCATGCTTCTAGCAGAAAGCCAGAAAAGGAAAGAGCAAAGTAAGGGAACATTCGTTTAGATGTTAACCCCGAGGTCTTATGCATACATGTCCGGAGAAGACGAAAAAGACGAAGAAAAGGTGAAGTCGAGGGGCTGGGCAAAGTAGAAATTTTCGCTATTCGAAATGCAAGCATGTGCGCGATTTCCGCGAGAGCGCCGCGCATTGTCCCGCGGGATCTCCTTCAGCCATGCTGCTGTGCAGCAGCTACTATACAGGAACTGGGGGAAGAGAGAGGACACGCGTCGCTACCATTAATCTTGATTCCACGAACCAATGGAGAACGCGTGTCGCGTCTTTCGCTCTCGTTTTCTCCCCCCGTCGTTGTGCTTTCTCGCGGGCGCGTCTCACGCTTTTTCGTGATCTGTCTCATCGATGGCAAATGGCAAATGGAAATCGCGCCCCCCGAGCTGGCCTCATTTGGAGATTGACTCGAACTTCGGCTCGGTGTCAAGGTAAGAGGATTTTCCGCGCCCGCGGATCGGCCCGCGAAACGCAAATAAAGCGTTGAATTATGCGCGGAGATGGAGGGGAGGAAAGAAAGAAAGAGAGAAAGAGAGAGGTGTCGAGAAAGCTGCAGAGGATTCCTTGGTTTTTTTTCTTCATCGAGCTTTCTTTTGCATCGGATGTTTCGGAAGTGCGGGACACGGTCGAGACGATTTGTATCCATTACACGCTCTTCGGAGAGCTCCGACTTTTTTCGGAGGGGTTTATTGGGTGGAAGCTCGGAAGTTATACGTTCTTGGAAATTGATTAATGACAACGATTATTCGACCCGGATGAAAGTGAATTTCCCGGGGATTCTTGTGATTAAGTCCGAAATGAAAGCTATAAAGGGATAAGGTCTTTTTCGATATGTGGATTTCCGAAGAAAAATTGAATTGAACCTTGGAGGAGATTTGTTGAAGAAGAAAGTAAATTATTTTTGTTTCATATTATACTGATATCTAAACTTCTTATTGTAGCGGTTGTATGCGTAGCTCTGCATTACGACACTAACTCATGAGGAAATGGTTCCCTACGGTTTTAAGTAGGTCCTAAACTATTTGAACTACTATGAGTTAAGTACGCGAAAATTTCGGATTTAGAAAAACTTAATTCAGAGCTGCTGGTCAATCGACGACTTTATACGACTCAGTAACCCAGAGAATAGTAGTTCTTCTAAAAAGAAAATAAATGAAAAACAATTTGTAAAATATTTATTAGTTTCTTGAATCTTATATTCTTTCGTTGAAAAATCCTTTTCTATCGATTACGTTATAATGAAGCAATAAATCGATTTGACTGTAATTTTCTCCTACACTTATCTTTTTTCCATCCAGCTGATACTGATTTTTCCTTATACCTATATTACGTTGTGTATAGTAAATTCAAATAGCTCTCGCCAGCACCAATATCTCACGAAAATATCATAAATGAACATCTCAAGAAATGTTAAAAAGCTCATTAAGGCATATTTTCTTTCTGAAAGAATCTTAAATCTTACATTCTCATCGTTAGTCAAATCTCCTTACTTCGGGGTCACTCGATTACACACAAATTACCTCTCGAGAGGTGCGAACTCGCACGAAGCTTTGCACACGCACCTCGCAGCGCGCGTTAATTGAATAAAACGAAGCGCCGCCTTATCTCTCACTCGACGTTCTCTCTCTCTCTCTCTCTCTCTCTCTCTCGCTCCTTATCGCTGCAGATTTTTCGGTCTACACCATGGAAAAGAGATTCTCGCGCGATGTCGGTCCTCGCGTACTCGTAAAGTAGCGCCTCGCGCTCGCTCGCGCAAGATAACCCCACTTTATATGCACGTGGCGCGGAATCTGCCTCCATCTTTCCGCGTCGGCGGTATTACGTGTCAGGCTTTGCAGACGAGTCGCGAAGCCAGCTTTCTCTCTCTCTCTCTCTCTCTCTCTCTGCTTCTCGCGAGAGAAAAGGAGAGAAGATCCTTTCTCTTCCCCCTCCGCCCCTCTTGCCATCCACGTCTCAGGCGCGAGTATGGGAGCGTGCCTGCGCTCATGTTGCTGCCGCTGCCACCGCCGCCGTTGCTGTTGTTGTTGTTGGGGATGCTTGCTATTGCCATTGGCGTAGAGATAGCGCGAGATCAATTATAAATTCAACTTTGAGGAAGTTTCTGTCAAACTTTAACTAATTTCAAGGAAATTATATAGTGTTCTACATAACATTTTCCAAGATAAATTGTAAACTGAAAAATAGGAAATATCAAACGATAGATAACTTTTTTCGTAACATACAAGATTAGGGCTTACAACCAATCCCGAAAACTACATGGCAACAAAAAAGAGTTCAGCCAACAGCAAGAACAGCTCGTCGCATACTTCCTCGCTTCTTACCCTCCTTTCTTCCCTACTACAAGCCCATCCGCGACTTCGCTTTTTATTCCGCCGTATCGCGCTCTCGCGGTTCCCGTACGCACTTTTCCAATATGGCCGTGCGCACTAAAAACGACAATATTTCCATCACGAGTCCCCTCTCTTCGTATAGGTACGGCTTCTCGGCGGACTGCGCGCCGCTGCAGCCGTTAGAGCCACTAAAAGACGCGGGCGGGCGGGCCTGTGAGCCACTTGGCAGCGAGCCCGAAAGCTCGACGACTTTTGCGAAGCTTCGACGTAATGAAAACGTTATACGGCATGTCTCGCGCGAGTGTGTAGTATTCGTCGGCATCTGCTGTCGCGTCGTCGCTGAGAGCGCGCGGATGATAACGGGAGTGTACACGTTTAATTGTACGCGTATATGCGTGCGATGTAGATATATATAGAAACGATGTACCCCGAGACGTTTCCTTATGATTCTAATAAAGTTCGCGGGTTTGCGAAGGGTTCGCGTTACCATGATGGATTTAATAACTGGCTTGATAGAGTACAACATGCTAGCTTCATTTACATGCTCCATGTATTATTATTTGATTGAACGCGAGTACATGCGCGCAGTATATATAACTTGCGGTTTTTCAAATGTTCCAATTAATTTTTATGAAGGGTAGAAAATGTTGGAAATAAATTTTACTCGCGATACCGTTTATAAAGCCGTAAAGGATCGTTAAGGTCTTGATGAAAGCAGATTGTCCGAGCATTGCCTCCGACTTGATGTATTCAAATGCTGAAAAATATAGAGTAGAGCTCAGATTTTTCCACTCCAATTCTCGTTAAAGCCTAAAACAGAATTTTTTATCTGAAACGAGAGTGACATTTATTAGGCTTGATAATTTTAATCACGTCTGCGTGTACTCGACTTTTACTACTGACTAATCACCCCCTCGCCTCTTAGCCCCATAATGCTAAAATCGATATTCTTTCTTCGTCAAGCGCAGCGGAATAACATTATGCCATCGTACCTTCCCTACAGCCGAGTATATACTTGCGTTTAAGCCGCACTTAATACCTGTGCGCGTCGGGAGAACGCCAGAATCTCTCGTGTACTACTCGCATTTAATTGCGCGAGGGCTGACTATGCGATAAAGTATAGTAACCGATTTAACGCGGGAGTTCAATTTATAAAAGTCACGAAAGCCTGTTTGGCGCCGGAAGCTGCAGTATGGGCGAGAAGCCGAGAAGAGCCGCGCGCAGTCCTCAAGGCAAACGCCATGCAAATTATCCGCCTCATTTCCTATTCGAAGCTCGTTACCCATAGAGCGCAAGCGCGCGGGCCACTCGCGAAAAGTTCAAACTCAGCGCGCGACAACCGCGACATATCCAATGAACTTCTCTCTCTCTCTCTCTCTCTCTCTCTTCCTCTCTCGCTCTCTTCCTCTCTTTCTCTGAAGCAGCTCATATCAAAACTTCCCTCGCTACTCTCTCTCGCCTAGCTCGGTCGCTCTTTTTTTCCCACCCCCTTTTTTCCTCTACTCCTGAAACAACTTTAGAATGGAATTTTGCATGCGATGATGTAAGTTTAAGAAATGCATCTGAGGGAGATTAATATTCAGAGTGGTCGGAATTTATGAGTCGGATTGGGTTAATATTCAGCGGCTAAGTATTCATCTACGCTTTTTTCAAAGACAAAGTTTTGCTCCCGTAAAAATTTCTCCCAAGTCAGGATTTTAATAAGTTGGCGATTTTGTGATATATGTAACTTCATTTGAAATATCATTAGCAAGATTTTTCACCAAACTTTTAAAGTTATATTAACTTCGAAATAATATTATTTATCTACGAGACCTTATACCGACCAAGTAAAGCATACAATAATTCACCATTACGTTCGATTGCACATGCCTATGATACATTTTCAAATAGTTATGAAGGGCATAGAAATATTTTTCAAATTATTTTTCCTATTTTTTTGCTACAATTCTATTTTTCGATGTACGAGTGCTTTTATCTTTTCGAAATTCCAGTGAAGTCTGGCACCGCGATACTATGGATTTCAGATTGCAACCGTTGTTCAACGATACTTCGACAATAAAGCTTTTCAATCTGTTCGAAAAACATAGTGCTAGAAGACTTGCCAAAAGCTTTGAAACTCGGAAAATATAATATATTTCGGACCAATACATTCTTGCTCTTATAAGATAAAATAGTTTAAAATTTATAAATATTAGATAGTACGAACTCCATATGTACGAACTATAATAAATAAGTGAAAAATCCTTGGTATGGTAAGACATTTTTATATTGAAAAGTAAATACTATATGAAATACTTTTCGAATTAAAAACCAGCAGACTTCATAAAACAAAAAGAAAACTCTAAACAACAGTTTACAAATACGACATTTTCTTCGTAAAAAAAATTCAATACATCGGTCACCTTTAGACAATTGCCATCAAAATGATCTTTGCGTCTGCTTCATAACTGCGTTAAGCTCTATTAGTCAGCAGAGATAAATTGCATCAGTCCCATCAAACGCACAGCGCTAACTTAAAGTATATATCCCAACGCGGCGCATATTCAAATCGACGCTTCAGCGTCTCTCTCTCTCGCTCTCTCTCTCAATCTCTCCCCCTCTCTCCTCTCGGGCTGCGAAACAGCAACGTCTAAACTGCGCCCGCAGCGACCGAGCGACAGCGTCAGCGGCAGCAGCCCCGCACGACGGCTGCGATGACGACGCCTACTACGCGAGGGATTTCCGTGGCCATATTTGAGTTGGTAATGGACAGGGAATCACAATCGGTTTGCTCTAATCCGGTTACCACCGTATACCTAGCGGAGTACACCCGCGCACTGGAAATGCCGCTGTATTCGTCGGTCGCGCGGCAGCGACGGCTGCTAGTAAACTACATCTCATTGTCAGGTCTAATGGTGCAAGCAGGCAAAAGCAGCGCCGAGCGGTCGCGTAGAAATTAACGTTTGATGTTGGCCCCCGTGACCAGGCGAACTTCACTTAGCAAAGCGAGCTGGAAAACATACATGCGCATTCTCGGCGAGCGAGCCAAGAATAGAACTGTTGCGAGCTTGCAGCGCGGAATAATTGAATAGCTTTCTTACGAAAATTTTAACGTTAAAATGGTCAATTTTCGTACGGTTGATTCTATTAAAGATATTTTAAGTTTCAGACATATAGTATTTATGTAGATACGTGTAAAAAAGATTAGAATAAGGTTTTATTTCCATAAATAACGATTCATTCAATTCGATAAACGATAATTTCACATCCAAACCTGGTAGAAATTTCTCTATCGAAAAATGGCCAGGAACTCAATAAATAGCTAGTAAAAAAAGCTAATTTCTGGATAGTGAAGAGACGATTTGTGTGGTCACATTTTCTATTTAATGGAGATAAAATAATTTTAAAATGTTTTTACTAAATTTTCTTTGTAATTTGATCAAATATTTAAAAACATAAATTGAAAAAAGATAGCTGATGACAATGTAAACGCGAATTATTGGTATTAACAAAAAAAAAAGATTTTTCGTTTGATTCTGTCTCTCACTCCTAGCCTATATACAAATACTAGCCATTTCCTAACTAAAAAAGCTAGCCAACTTTAATATCTCTTGAATACTCATAAATAAGGTAATCTAATCTCTGAAAAAACTTATTCTATTATTCTGTCTATTATTCTAAAAACTTATTCTATTATTCTGTCTATTACATAGTGAATATGATTGGAAAAATCGTTTCATCGATGGACAGAAATGGTCACAAAAAGTGTCTAGTGTTTATTTACGCCTATTAGTGAAACTAATTATTTATTAGGCAAACAATAGAATTGATTTCCACTATGAAAATGGTTTAAATATATCAAATTATATTTGGATATGGAAATATAACTTGAATTCAATTCAAAATATATGAATATCAATGAAATGCTAATTAGATAAACATATATATTTCTGTTTCCATAGCATAGCTGAGAATGCTTGAGTTAACCAAATGACTATCATATGTTACATAAAGTAAAAAATTTCAAATTCGTATTAAAGAAGGTATATGCTAATAAATTTCCGAGCGCCGTTCTGATATAACATTACCATACCTTAAAATGCAAAGTTTATCGGTGGCAGCACAGGCTCGTAGCTTGTTTTTGATGATCATCTAGCCTGGCTGTACTTATTTTTTGCTAGAAACTTCGTGGGAAATTGGTCTGTGATTTATTATTATCAATTTCAAAAACCTAATTACCGTCTAATTTCCACTTGTTAATAGAGGGTATTCCGTATTCATTATATCTAATATTTACATAATTCATGGTTTCATACTATCTTTCATGAAGTTATCTTAATAACGAATTAATAATAAAAATTAATCATTTCTCGTATAATAGTTTCTAGAGCCTTTTCTAGTAAAAGATATACCATAGTTAACTGCATGCTCAAAAATTTTTCATAAAATTCATTGGAATCTAAGTATTGTAGAAGGTTGAACCTTGAATCAAAATTTTTATTTTTAGAATTAGCATCTTTTTTGTCCGCATACTTATTTAGCAAAATTCAATAGTTTTCGAGGTACGACCGATCACAGATCTGATGGGGCGAATGAGTAATGCGTGTACTATATGTTGAGCGCATCAAAATTCTTTAGTATATAAATTTGTAATGAAGTAAAATAAACAATGATAGCGTTATTCTAATAGTTTTTATTTTTCAATCTAAAATTACAATGACTAATCAAAAGGTTTTACATCGAAGGTGTTTGTTTTTCATTTCATAAGTATTTCTTCTAACTACAATGTAGTATGTAAATATTTTTAGTTTTTTTACTTAATTTTTTGTTTTAAATTATATCTCACATCTTCCTCGGCAAATCCAGTAAAGTGCTATACTGCCATCTAAATAGATCATAAATTAATGTTTTTAGTAAGCTTTTTTAATACGAGATAAAATCATTTCACCAAAATACATTTCATTAAACATAATGAAATTTATAGGGTAAAAATAAAAAAATATAAATATAAATTTTTAATGCAAATTCCATTTAAATGTTGATGTATTACTACAAATACCAAATAGTGAATGAAATCGCCTAAGTAGACAACTGAAGTATTTTGCATTTTTCAGTATTGATTTTTCTTAAATATTACGTTGTAAAAAATCTTTTCAACTGACAAGGAGAATGCACACCCTTCGAGAAACGGATTTCAGCGGGCATTTGAGACGATTTCTAGTATTTAGAAATAAAAGCTTAGTGTTCCTGATTCCATCTCATAGGTCCCTTTTTCTTGAGATGTAGGTAATCTAATCTCAAATATCCTCTATTCCGTTAAAAAATTATGTCTGTTCTATTGATTGTTACATTTCAAGTATTTAAATAAGCAAACAAGATTATGAAAGTAGACAACAGAAGCTAAAATTCAAGCTCTGATTCGTTAGAAAATATTGATTTTTTCAGGAAATTAAAGGCAATTAAATATAGCGTAAAAAATGATTAAAAATTTGATCTTCATTTTAATCGATTTAATGGATCATATTTTTACCCATTTTCTTAGGCTATGATTTTTCAACGAATCAAAGCTTGAACTTTAGCTTTTGCCGTCTATTTTTATAATCTTTTTTGCTTGTTTTCGTGTCATAAATACTTGCAATGTAACAGTCAATAGAAGAGACCCAACTTTTTAACAAAATAGAGGATATTTGAGATTAGATTGCCCATATCTCATGAAAAAAGGACCTATGAGATGGATTTAGGAACACTGAGCATTCATTTCTATATAGTCAGATATCGACGTAAATGCCCGCTGAAATCCGTTTCCCGGAGAGTGTGTACTTTGCTTGTGAGTAATATATTTTAAACGGTCGGTTTCATTATATATTTTTTCTAAATTAATAGTATGAATAATGCTATAAAGCTGCTTGCTATAAAGATTTTTTCATTGTCGGCTTTTAAAAATCGTATTCCAATATTTAATTGGAATTTAATTTTATTGGCTTGCAGACTTTTAACAAAATATTTCTCATATTATTAGTAATTTAAAAATGATTAGTATAGTTACCTCCATCACAGCTTTTTACGCATTCTTGAAAGGGTTTATTTGCTAAATAAATAAATAAATAAACTTAATAATGTTCGAAAAACTTTCAATAAATATTAATGTAAAAATTATTGATCAATTAATAAATATGCAAAAATTCAAATTTAATAATTGATCTTTTAAATGGTCTAGTTTTCTCAAAAAAAAAAATTTGTAACAATAAAGTTTTATACACATAAAATACTATGTACACAAAATTGTGATGAATTTCTTCTAACAGTTTAAAGATCAGGTGAAATAGAATATTCATATTTTGAAAAATCTGTCGGTGTGTGTGTGTGTTTAAAACAAAATACAATTTTCAACATCACAATATTTTTTGACTTTTGAAATGAATTACACTAATTTAATATAAAGGAAACGTCTCAATATCCAAACGTGACTCGATACCCGAACAAAATCATTACTATTTTTGTTGTGTAGAAATAAAGATGTGTGATTGATCAGGTACCGGGACATTTCAGCAAGGTTAAGTGTTCGGGTATTGGAAAGTATTTATATCATATACATCGTATCTGTGTTTTCGAAGTAAAAAAGGTGAAACATCAAGATGTCAAATTTTCACTCATCGTCTCTTTGAGAAAGCAGCTTTTACTAACGTAGTTAGCCGAGAGTTTTTAAATACGCGTATTATGTGCAAATATAAGCGAATATCTATCGTCTACAAACCGACAGTTTGGCAGGTAGCGCAGTCGCCACCTCGGCCGATCACCGAAGTTAAGCAGCATTGGGCGCGGTCAGTA
>UXGD01007994.1:0-10151 GCA_900474315.1 Torymus auratus | reverse complement strand
ACTTCAGACTGTACTTATAACAATAAAGTTCTTTTTATTCTCTACATGCTTTACTTGTTATTTTTGTGGAACCTAACTTCGTCCTCTGAACAGTAATGAATTATTTCGAAAATCTTTTTCGATGAAGAAGTTTGTATAAATAAGGCCATTACCACTGCAAAAACTTCACATATTTTTGGAATCAATAATTAATTTTATGGATTAATAAATTACTTTCGAGTCAGCCTGTTAATATAACTTTTAATAGGAGATTTTTTATAACAACTTTTTAATTAATGATACGATCACTTTAAAACTTCACCTATTATTATTCTTTGCTTAATTCACTAAACGCTAATCTGGATAATATCTTCAAATTATATTTTGTTCATTTTCCATTTCATTTTGGGACCGTATTTATAGAGCTTTTTATAAATTCCATATACATATAACATAACATTCAATCATTAAAAGCACATACTTCAACAAGCAACCTATGTTTACCTTTCAATAAGTCTCTCTCTCTCTCTCTCCCCTCTCTGTGCCTGCCTCTTTTCAAACCCCACACATTCCCCACCAATTGATCCTCATCCAAATCAGCCAAGAACTACGAAGCTCGCACACCTCAGTATCGCATCCGATGCAGAGAGGCAAACCACACCGCAACTCTCTCCTACACCCAAAGCCACTACTACTAGCGCGTAGCGCGAGAAAAAAAACTCCGGTTCCAATAATCGATACCAACCCTGCAGCAGTAGCAGCAGCAGCACTCGCTTCACCTCCTCCACTGCAAAAAAGCCGCGTTCTTTTGTACCGCACACGCGAGCCCTTTCAAAGTGCCTCGAGCCCCCGCATGCGCGCGCGCGCGTCAAAATGATTTGAAAGCACGCGCTATATACGCGCCAGCAGCAGCCTCGATGCTCTTCGATCTCCGATGAGCGTCAAGTGCGCGCGCCCGCTCGGCTGCGAGAGATATTCCGCGCGTGCACCCTCTCAAAGCGAAAGAGCGCTCAAAGAGAAGAGAGAGAGAGAGAGAGAGAGAGCCGCAGGGCGAGCGTCTGTAATTACGCGCTGTAACGCAATTTGCATACAATCGAGGCGTATGCGCTGGATAGAGAGAGAGAGGCACGGAGCAAGAGCAGAGAGAGAGGAGGAGAGAAATCGACGGCGATCGAGAGGAAGCAGTTCGCGCGCGTCTGTTCTGTTCCATTTCGCGGTGGTAGAGGCCGAGGGAGTATCGAATCGTCGTAATGCCCCGTAAACCGGCGATATATGGACTGCGCCGCGTGAATTTCGTTGGGGGGAGAAGATGGGCGCCTCGAGGCGATCGCCGCCCCGATATTCGTTTTCGATCAGCGACGAGGGTGGAGTAGAGATGGCTGCGGATGTGATTTCGGATGGGATGCGCATTTTGGCTGGGCGTCGTGATAGGAGCACGCGAAGGGGACGTCGAGTTATTGCTGATTGAATGGGAATATATAGGTGGGATGTGTACGTACTGTTGTATTTGTATGTATGTGTGAATGCGATGGGTGCGGTGGCCGCTCGAGTGTGAATGGCCGATGGCTTGTTAGAGAAGAATCGGGTTGTTTGCGGTAGTGCTGCTGTGTGAAGTGAAATATCGTAAAATTGATTTTTCGAATGCTATCGTCTTATAGTGTGACTTTTGTCGAGGATTCGTTTTAAAGTGACCGAAATGGGGTTGCTGGGAAGTAGACGATATAACGATCATATATATTTAAAATAGAAAATCTGAAACATTTATACAATATAAATAAATATAAATATTTGAATGTACGTGCTAGAAGTATATTAAATATGTAGTTGAGAATAGGGTTATTTATATAGTAATGTCTATAGTATAAAATCGTTACTAGCAATGTCATATTTTGTATAATAAAAATTCCCTATATTTATAGACGATAAATAGAGTTTCTGATAATTATTAGTTAAAACTACTTTGATATAATATATTTACCTAAAATGGCAGAAGCTACAATATATTTCTACAACTAAACGATATACTAGTTAACATCTTATATGCATCTATTGTTCATAGTGTACTGAATTCTTGTTTCTATGAATATTATCTACGGTGCTGCACAAATCTTTTCTTTTTTTCCATATATACCAAATCAAGTAGCTCCAACAAAAAAAGCTGTCAGAGCATAAATTATACCGCAACTGCAATACGCTCCAAACATATACTTTCCCTTGCACGCACCCTCGTATGATGCTGTCACCCTATACGCCTCCGTTCCAGCACAAAACGAAATTTCACCCCTATTACCCAGCTCCCGCAGCCACCGAATCACAGCGATTTCAATCAAACGGGGACGCCCGATCCGTCCGCGCCGGGCGCAAAAATCACATTTACCCTTTAATAAGCGAACTCTCCAGCGTAACAGGGGGGGAGAGAGTACAGCTTTTATGTATATATCCATACATATACAGGAGCGCATCTGGGACTTGGTCGACGCGCACTAAATATCGGAAAGAGCCGTGGCGCGGGGGCGAGAAATCGGATAATTCCATTATACCAGCCGACAGGGGAGAGAGACAGAGAGGGAGAGAAAAAGAGAGAAAGAGAGAAGGGAAAAGCGAAGGTGACAGTGTACAATTTTACGATCAACCGCCCGCTCAAGTTTAATTGGCTGGCTGGCTGGCTGTGGCGAGGAGGGTCCTTGGGTCGAGGAAAAACCAACGCCTGTACGCCCGAACTTCGAGAGAGAGAGAGAAAGAGAAAGAAAAGAAGATTAAATGGAAGAGCCGACGCCAGTCGCTCTACTCTCTCTCGGGGCACGAATTCGACCCCGGGGGGGAAATACGAAAAAGAGACAGAGAGAGAGAGCGCGCGAGAGAGAGAGAGAGAGAAAGAAAAGAAAGGAAAGAAAGGAGAAACAGAGAGAAGTTCGCTCCCTCGACACCCTTCGTATTGAATTTACACTAATCTGTCGTGAAGAGGCGAGCGCGTGTGTTTGCGCTTCCCCTCGTGTGTAACGGAGCCTAGCTGCGCACGCACGCACGCTAGCATCATATATAGCTAGCGCGAGTTTCGGCTAATGCGTCAGCTGAGGGGCTGAATCTGAATCGAAAGGAAGGCAAATATAAAGCCATTGTTGTTTGCCTGCCGCGTGGACTTACAAATGAACTCGCATCGAGAGAGAGAGGAGGCAAATAAGGCCTCTCTTCTGTGGGGATTTAATATTTTAGCGGTAAATATATACATATAATGGGGCCGCGTGCGCGTGTAATGACGATACGAGCGCGATTATGATTCATTCGGAATATTATATTCCGCTTATGCGAGTGCTTTTCATTGGGCGTCTGTATGTATATAAACGAGAAGGGGTTGCCGGCGGCGCCCGGTGGGCTGGAACGGTGAGGAGGGATAGGTAATGGGGGGATGCGCGGTGGAGAGAGAAAGGATTTGGGGCTTGTCGTGAGAAATTTAGCGATGAGCTGTTTAAGTCGCTCGTGGTTGGGTTGCTCGGGGAATCATGATGAGTATACCTTGTCCCGGTCCATTAGGATCTAATTATTGGGTAGGATTTGTATATTGGCAGTATATTTTCTCTTTATGTTATAAGAGATATATATCTCCTTATCATTTGACTAATAAAGCAATTTCTTTATAATCAGAGACATAAAAGCTAAACGAAGAAGAAGAAACGACTAATCGCACATAATCTTCATAAATTAAACGACACTTACGTGCATATCTATGCAAAACACTTCAATGAACGACCACAAAAGAACGAGTGTTTCATAAAACGTTAACGGAACCCTTCGCCTATTCACCTCCTCGCGGGATAATATACCCCCCTAATAGCCGTCCTCTAGATTAATAAACATTAATTCATCCGGCAGTGCAGTGCGCCTATACCCGCCTTCGACTTTCACAACACGTACGCGACGCGCGGCTTAGATTCTCTCCCTTCGTCGTAAACGCCGCGAGCGAAACTTATTGCCTCCTCTCTCTCTCTCCTCTCCCCTGTTCTCTCCCCCCTGTCTGTAGCGTAAAATCAATCATTAATCGGAATATCGACGAAGGGAGAGAGCCGCTAAAAGAAGAATGAACGCGCGCACACGCTGCAGCGCAGTCTATGCGGAAGTGGAATATCCGATGCGGGCATAAATTTTTCAATATCGTAGCGGTACGCGCCATCGTCGTGCGTTCGACGTTATATAGTCGTAAGGTGAAGTGTATGTGCGTATATATATATATATGTGAATGTGTGTGCGCGTGATGAGAATCGCGAAGATTCTTGCTCGCGAAAGACTTGGATAAAAGTTTGGACACACGGGAGTTTTGTCGTAATGGAAGAAGCAGAAAGTGTGATTACGGTAATGGACGTGTAATTATTATAAGCGCGCGAGGATAAAGCTGTTCGTTTTAAAGTCGCGCAGGCGAATTGAATTAAACTTGATTTGATGAATGCTTAATGCGTAATATAATTATAAAGGTCTCATTTCACGGTACATATAATTTTAACTATTGATTTTGCCCAACGCCGGGTTTTTAAATTAGTTTAAGTAATGAAAACACATTGCATATTAAGTGGCGGAGATAAAATTTTATATCGAATCATTTAATAAACAGCCAGGTTTTAAAAGATAATTGAATATAACCGGTAGAGAGGTCGAGGTTTTCACAATTAAAACACCGTCGCGTTATAAAAGCCGATAAGAAAATAGGTTGAAAATACAATTTATTTGACTCGCGTTATAAAGCCCCACGAATACGTATGAAATAATTAAAATGTTACGACGCTGAAATAGCTGCTTTGGCGGTATTGAGTTCATCGGGTTTATAAATTCTTTCGTACATACGTAGACTAAAGTGGAGTAATCTTATTTATGTGTATGCATACAGCGGTAAATGGATTTGTCACGGAATTTAAAATTTACTGTACTTTGTAAAGATTCGAGTACGAAAATGGAACTGACTTCAATAGGTGGAAAAATATCCGATATCTAATAACGAATTTAAGCAACCGAAATAAGTACTCCGTATCGATCCCGGTTTGTAAATGAAATATAAGTCATGCTAAAAGGACATTTCTAAGTTTGTCCGAAGAATTTCTAAGTATAAGATTCACTGCAAACTTTAAAATATTCCATTTATATTCGCTCAATCTATTGTCTGAACAGAGCTTCCGCTTGAAATGATTATTAATTCACGCTACGAATGAATTGTCACTAACATTAATTTTAGAAATATCCTGTCCTTAAATTAGAAGATGTTGAATTCAGTAAACTTCCGTGAAACCATACTTATGAACACCCTTTCAACACCTAGTAAAATCTTTTAAAAAATCCGTTCACCATATACAACATACGATAAAATACCAAATAAGGGATTGAAGTTTACTTTGAAAGACACACCAGCGCAGCACCTAGTTAATCCAGCGATACACCCAGGTATCACCTCCTACAAGCTAAAAATACACCACTACCTCGATTGCTACCCTTCGCTCCGCAATACCCCCCGAAAATTACACGTTAATCCGCTCGAAATATATGTATATATACTCCCGACTATAAGAAAATTCGCCGTTGTCGTCGTCGCCAGCGTCGTCTGCACAACAAGGCTGCTACAGACTAATAAGCCCCTGCGCGCTCCTAATGCACATCATTATACGTGCGTTGCGTTGGCCTTTGTATCTCTCTCCCTAGTCCCTCGTGCGCGCACGCCCTCCATCACAGAGAAAATAGAACGAGAGACGTACTCCCGGAGCTAAAATATTTAAAAACCTCGACTCGATGCAGGTGCACACACGCGTGGGTCACGAGTTGAACGGCCTTCCGTCGTGCAGTACGAGTTGTTGCCGAGGATAAGACGGATTATTGCCGAGCTGCCGTTTTTGGTTGCCTTGGGTGCATACGCGGGAATGATATCTTCGTGAGTTGTCGCCAAGGTTCTGTCGATTTGTGAGATCTACAGTGGACCGTTTATTATATAGGCGGTTGGAGGTATGGAAGAAGAAAGTTTTTTTGTAATTAAAATTTTTAGTTGGAAAATTTAATGACGTTGGTACAGATTTTATCTGCAGCGATATGTATCATGTATGTATACAAGGAAGCGAAGGTCTATACATAAGTAACTAACGAAAATTAAGTCATCTATAAAAAAAAATAAATAATGTGAAGCAGTCGATCTATAAATTATACGACGCTGAAATATGAAAGTATAACTATAATGAATATAATATACGAGCGGTACAACGATATATCTTCAATAAGGGATTTAATCGAGGATTCTAAGAAAATCAAATAATTAGTACTGTTATGGATCTTAATGTCGGGCCGCTAAGATATAGCTAAGCTTTCCCCATCCCCTCGACGATTACTTATATAAAGGGATCGAGCACAAGGCCACAGCGCCGGACAAATCTATTAAGTGTGAAAAAGCGGCGATCCACGAGCAGCACTCCATAAAAGCCCGAAATCAGATAATATACGCTCGTCAGCGTCGATAAATTTCCTTTAATTACCCGCCCCTTGGAGTTACAACCCACACACACGTATATACGAATTAGTTCGACCCTCGCTCGCACCGACAAGTCCACAGATCAAAAGCATTAGCCTTAAAATTCCTACTCGTATCTGTTCTCTCTATCGCCCTCACTCACTCTCCCTCCCTTCGTCGATAACATCAGTCCCCGACAAACCGCCATCATATTCACGTACCTGTTGATTATTACAAAACCATAAATCAGCGCGTTTCACTTTACTACTAGCGCGTATACGCGAGCCCGAGAGAAAGAGAGACACATACACAGAGTGCGATATCCATCTCCCGATAATATCTCTGTCTCCCTTCTTCTCCCGTCGCGTAAGATTCAGTCGAATCTTCCTCGAGGGAGTCCCTGACCCTCCCCGAAAAAAAAAGTCAGCCGTAAACCCGCTCGCACATACATACAAACGTATACACATACGCATACGAGAGAAAGAAAGAAAGAAATAAAGAAAGAGAGATAGAAAGGGAAAATCGATGAGCAGGTATATGTATATCTATACACGTTTCTCTCTGTGTGTACGTGTACTCGCGGCGGGGGGAAACGAGCCGGGAATATTGTGTTCGGCGCCCCGTAATGGCCGGGACGCATGCACGCGAGCGAGCGCTCGTGGAGAGTCGGGTGCGGACCCTCTTTAAACAATCCGTCGCCGGTATACTGACTACCACTACTACGTGGTCGCCGTTCCCCCCTCGCACGCACACACAGAGAGTTTCCAAGCAAGGGAGAGAGAGAGAGCAAACTCGCGGACTCTTGGTGTGAAAGCCACTGTCGTAAAACCGCACACTTAATTTGCCTTGCAAAATTCATCCCCCTTTTACCCTCCCTGCAGTGCTCCCCTCTCGCGAAGGATTCGAGCGCGCGCTTGAATCAAGAACGGAGGGGGCGCATAAGGGAGCGAGTGAGAGAGAGAAGCGAGGGTGGGAAGAAAAGTGTGCTTAAAATATTAACGCCGGAGGCGCTTGCGAGAGGGTTCTTTGTTCCGCTCCGACTAAAAGCGCGCAAGAGAGAGAGAGAGATGGGGAACGAAGTGGAGAAGGAAGAAGAAGAAGTGGAAAGGGGGACGGCGGCCGGGCAAACAACCTGCCGTAGCGCTCGCGCAAAATAATATATGAAATATGCACCGAGAGAGAGAGAGAGAGGAGGGAGCTTGTTCTACAGAATTTTCTCCTATAAAAGTTTTCCACCGGCGCCGGCGCGCGTTATACACACCCCCGCGCGCGCCGCCCTCTCGCTTATAAGCCGCGAACAAACTGCAGCACCGAGCTATATATATACAGCGAGTGAAAGACGTCGTTGCTTTGGTGGGGCGCTAATGAAAAACCTTGAATTTTCCATGAAGGAATTACGCGCGCCCGCTCTTTTTCGTCGCCTCTCTCTCTCTCTCTCTCTCGCTTTCGTGGAGCTTTATTATATCCCTTCTCTTACGTAGCGCTAAGAATCGTTTTCCGTGCGCGCGACAAAGAGGATTTCTGCCCCTGCGCGCGCCTGCGTGAGAAAAGAAGCTTGCGGAGTCGGCTGGGAGCTTTTCTCTCTCTGTGTGTGTGCTTTTTTCCGACGACTTGCCGTGCTTTTTCGTTGCGCTCGACTTCTGTTAGAGGGCATGGAGGCGAAATTAAAATTTCCACCGGAGAGCTTGTGATTGAGGAATGGTATTTTGAAGTTTGTTCGGTATTTTTGGTGTTGGAGTGGATAGAGGAGTATTTTTTTGGTTATAAATATAGTTTTTGATGAGAAATTTATTTGTGCCCATTAAAAGGTGATCCTGCAAAAATGTTTAATTTCGTTATGAAATTCATTAGCATCGATTGAACCAGATTTTCGTCTCTAAAGTAATAGCATTATCAAAATTAAGCAGATAAAAAATAAAATTATAACTAAAACGCTATTTCCGAAAGACGCTTTTAAGTTAATTAAAATGTTCGAAATGGCAGCTAATTAAAAAAAAATTTCTGTTACATTAATGAAACGCCTCCACCCTTACAACCTTTTACTATAATAAAAATCCTTCCACCGTGTATACAAGTTACAGCTCGCGCGGACCTTGTAAACCCCCATCCTTCCAACCATGTCTTCGAACTCCTCCCCTATAAAATCCCCTTAATTCTACGTGATATCACACGACTCCACTTCGAATCAATACGCCCCATAAAATCTCGCGCGGGCGTAAAAGCGATATATATACGCGCGGGTTAAAGCCCGTAATAAAAATCCGCGGTGCGACTTTCGCGCGCGGCGAACGCTGTAAAGTCGAGATTGACGAGGGATAATTAAGTTGGGGGGATCGCGCGCGAGCTCCCCTTCGGCTTTTAGGGAATTTTCGCGCGGCTAAGTAGGTATAGCAGCGGTGCGCTGGAGCTTTTTGCGCGATCGATCGCCACAGCTCCCGAGCGTCCGACTTAACGCGCCTATTTTTGCCGTTTATCGCCGCGCGGCGCGCGTCGGGGATCTCGGCAATCCAGCGCGAAAACAGATGGGCAGGAGGGAGAGAGTTCGCGTGGAAATTAAGAGAAGATAAAAATGATTAAGAACGGGAGAGAGAGCTATATACGATGTGGTAATTGATAGCTCGAAAAGTGATTTGTAAGTTTAATTATTGAATTAATTAATGGAATTGTGAGTGGCATTGGTAATTGGATCCCTTACCTAATTAACTTCTAATTAAATTAATAATTTTTATTGTAGATCTTATTTTGGAAGTAATAACGCGTAATTGATCAGACGATATCTGTCAGTTTTATGTGAATTAAAGAAAATAAGTTATAGCTTTGTCATTCACTTAATATTCACTTTGTTGGATACATAAATAGGTTAAATATTATCGCATAACAACTCGTGCAATATCTCTCATAGATATTTTGAATGACATTTAAATTAGATTGACTTTCATACCGGCCATCTAAATTGATTTAATGAATTTGCGGAACGCGAAATTCGCATGCACTAATAGATAGATTGTGAATATATCCAATTTTAGGCGCGCGCGCTGCGTATCTATGTAATTTCTATCTTTCGCAAATCATTATTTCAAATTAAAATGATTAATACTGACAGCTATCAAATATACAGAATGAAGTGACATTAATCGTAAGACTATTAAATATATACGATTTCGATGACCGCATTGCATATTTGGCCGTAATACTAAATATTGAAGTATTCATTTTGTCCAATCGATTCGTCCCCCAAAATAACCGATGAATCGTATAATGCTGTACGTTTTACATGCAATCGCGAGTGCCGTAAACAATAGTCGAACGGTTTTGATTGTCTGAAAATAAGTTGTATATAATTTTCTGCTTATCAATGAGATATCGTCATATCCCTTTTAAATTGTTATAAATATCCTTGCCCATACCCAATATCCCAAAATATTCAATATATTATAATTGGGGCTGCACGAGAGCAAGGCAATACAAAATTTCTGTAATTTATTATTGTCTTGCTCTTGTAAATTCTTGATAAATTCTCTCTCTCTTGGTGGTCTCTTCAGTCAATATGAAAGGTATCATTAACTTGACTTAAAATTCTTGATACTGGAGTTTTTAAATTTAAGAAACTTTTAAGTTACTAATTTACTGAATTTTAAGAATAATGTAACTGAACGTAATTTAATATACAAATACACTAGGTTTAATACAAAAACAATAA
>UXGD01007993.1:0-10152 GCA_900474315.1 Torymus auratus | reverse complement strand
GTTGATTTTAAGTAAAAATGCTTCCATTTGATTAACATGTTAACCAACGAAGTTGGCCTATTTTCTAGCAGGGTTTGCTTGATATATACGAGTTGTGTAATGATTCAAAAATATTGTTTCAACACATTTAAAAGTATAGTTCAAGACATGTTATTTTTGAAGTGACTACTACTCTATGCCATTCATAATACTGTATAAAGAACAAAATTAGAGATGCATTTACAAAATATGTTGCTTCTAAAGAATGAGGTATAAACAATGACAGAATATTCCACTATATTAAAGCCGCACGCCCTCTCGTATACTTACGCGCGTACTTTTCCATATAAATACTTAACTTTATGTACTTTCACTATCGTTCTTGATTAAATTTCCTTCGCGCAAAGTTAACTTCCAACACTTATCATTGTAATATCCGATAATAATAATGCCATCGAATTAATGAGACGGCTCTACCCCAACAACTCTACACATTAATCTGCATCACTCTATAAGCTAATCGATAAGCATTATCAAGAAAAACGTTCACGAATAGTTTATGGATCTGGCTAGTGCGAAGCCAAATTTAGACAGTGTTTTTATCGGTGCGCATATAGTACTGGGTTTTTGAACTCGCCGCAATCGATTAGTTTAAAATATTCACCTTACCAACACTGATGTCCACGTCTCCGTCGCCCACTTCTCGTTGTCGACGGCGGCGTAAAGTACGAAATTAGTATCGGAAAAAAAATCAATAAGTGAAAGGCCCCGCGCGCGCGTAGACACTTATGCCTGCCTGATAATTCTTCGTGATTATACTGACGCGCGGCGCGGTGCAGCGACGCTGACCGCCTTTATCGCGCGCGCAAGGGAGATATGCATTACGGTCAATAGCGGATTGGTGTTAAGTACTTAGACAAAACCGGGCGAAAGTGAGAGAGGGAAACAAAGAGCAAAGAAAAGTGAAGTTAAATTAGCGGATTAATGGCCAACAGGCGGACATAATGCCGACGAGATGGATTAAAAATTATAGGCCGGCCATTTGGATGAGCTTTGGCCTTCTTTCGTAAGTTATTGTCGGGTCATTATTCGTTTGACTTTATTAATTTTTTATTGTCACTAAAGTAACGGATAGGATACTACTTACATAATGATTATTAGATTTATATACACTTGTATAAAAAACAAATTTTCATATTAATTTATTGTTATCCATGTACAGTGACAAATTTATTGGATCGAATATTTGAATAATAAGTTTTATATTTCGTACAAAGAATGTTATTTATATTATGAGAATAAGTAAAGTCCCCTGGCATCTTTTATTTCATCTGATTCTTTTGTTATTTTTCAATTTACTTTGAAATTCATTGTATCGGTTTATTGTTTCCAAGTTTATATAAATAATTTTACGCGTGAAATGGCATCATGTGTATTTAAATTTTCCTCTGTTAGTATCCAATGGCTGTTCAATTTTACTAGATGCAAAAGTGCTTGTAAACAACTAAGGATTTACTTTCAAAGTAAGTTCAAACAAATCCAACGAACTTTTTGAATTAAACTTCAGCAAAGTATGATAATAAGAAAATAATTGCATACTGTTGCCATACAACTTATTATAAACTTATTTATTATTTGAGTAAAAACGTAAGCGTTGATAAAAGAAATCAAAACAAAGTAATGTTTTCTATGGGTTATTATTTTTTAAAGTGACAGCTTTTCTTGGTGAGTTTTTATGCACTTTAAATGACTGATTAATGAAAAATAACGTAAGTTTTAATGTAATTAGACCTAAATACACCAACTATTTAGTTTTATTAGTTCTATTATGGCCACTGTAATAATTACTTAGATTTACCGGTAATCGTACGAAAAGAGTTGACGAATAATAAAAAAAATGTTATTATAGTTAGCCAGGGTTTTCGAGATATATGTATAATATTTATACGATTAAAGGCGTAAAATTTAAATTTGGAACGTTATTTAATTATCTAGCTTCCTTTTCGAATCTTAATTAGATTATAATTTTCTTTAACCTGTATTTAATTGAAAGAACAGCAAGTGACGTTGAATCTACCAACGATCCAGCTCGTTCATAATAATAAAAATGATAAAAAAAAGTTTTGCCACGCGAACTCTCAATTATTAGAGCGACGCCGAATTATAAAGCTATTACCTTTGTCGGCCCGTCAAATCGCGTCTCCACGTCGTTAACGAGCGGTAACCTCCCTCCACAATTACCCTCCTTGTTCGTCGAGTTTCTCAGCCATCCCCGAAATGTCGAACAGAGGCCGGAACAGAGAAAATAAAATCCGCGCCGCACACGTGATTCACCGGTCTATGGAGCTGCGGCTTGGCCCGTGTCGCACACGCGCGATCCCGTATCGACGCTCGGTGGCTAACGAAGTCCGCGAAAGCCAAAATCACGGCTTGAATATTAATATACCTATCCTCGACGCGTGCACGCGCACGTGTATTGATGCGCTCCTACTCTCTCTCCCTCTTCCCTCTTTGCTCGTCGGCTTTTTCGATTTTCGTCCTATACATTTGGACGCAACACGGGTATTCTGTGTGCCGGGCCAGGCGGGAAATCAATAAAGCGTCGTCGGGTTAAATAAAAATGATTTAGTCGCTCGTCGGGGGAGGGAGCGTAGGACAGAGAGAGAGAGAGAGAGAGAGAGAGAGAGACTGGAAGGAGGAAGAGGTTTATGGAAATGTGGGATTCTTATCGGGAGAGAGGAAAGGAATAAGGGTTTATAATGAGCGATTGAGGATGTCTTGCGGCATTCGAAATGGGGTTAGTCGAGCTCGATGAAGGGAAATAAATTGAGGGATTCAAAATGATTTTTAATTATACCATTTCTGGTTGCTTTGAATTTTTATTAAATATATTCGATTTAAATAAAAATAGCTTTTTGTACATGTAATCGATTAAATTTTTGATGAATTTATTATTAAAAAACTTAATTTTTCATAAAACTTCGAATTAACTTTTAAAATCAAAATATTTGTATTGCTTCAATTTATTATAATTAAAGTTATTGTAAATTTTAAAGTCTGATCGGTTAATGACCTTCCCCATTCAATTGACTCAGAAGTTCTATTTTAATTTCCACAAGTATACTCTACCGATTACATAAAAAGCCCTAGAATTCAAAAGATCGGTACTCGACAATACAATTGCCTGGCTCCATTCTTCTCTCCTTCAGTATGACATCTCGGCAGTTACATCCTCGTATTTTCCGACTTTTTCAAAACGTAATCGCGAGTCGCTCAAGTCTCGAGAGAAAGAAATCTGACTCCAGGCTCCGCCTCTCTCTTTTTCTTCGCAAGCCTGCGCAAATTCACAATAGTAGCTCGTATTTGGCCGTACCCCGTCCCATCTACATTCGAGTGCCTCTTAACTACAGTCCTACGTCTGTTTTCCAGCTAGTCTCTGGGCGCGTTCTTTGCTTTTCTTTATTAAAGACTGTCGAAAAATAAATGGAAGGCCCACCTTTTACGTTCGCCGCGATTTTTGTCTCTCCAATTCACTTTGTCTGTTGACTTTCACTTTATCTATCGTTTCTCTCGTTCCTCGTTTGTGCCTGTATGCATGCGCGAATGAAGAATCAATTCGACTCTTGAAATGCTCGCGACAATGCACTTGACGCGTCTAATGTTATTAGCAAGACCGCGGCACATACCTTGCACGCTGACTTCTGCTTTAACTGATTCACTTTCCCGTCGAGGACTTTAATTGAGTAGGTATTGCTCAAGTGAGGATTGCGCTAGTAGATCTTTATTCCAATCAAACCCGCTAAAGTATATATTACGGCTAAACAGAGCCTCACCTGTTTATTAGCACAAATTTTTTACGACATAATTTTTTTGTGTTAATTACACCTAAATTCTTCCTATTAAATTTTGTAATATCTTTGGTATTTCTCACTTCTTTTAAAATGAAAAAAAAAGAAAAAAGTGAAGAATTCACTTCATTAAAATATTTATTCTTCAAAAGATAACAATTAACACCTTATTAAATGATAAAATATTAAATTCGGAGAGAACTTCGAAATCAAAGAAAAGAGATTTGAGGGTAATATTCGTTTTTGGAATTTTCAAGTCGACTATAGAATGGAAAAAAAACCTTTTCAAATAAAAATATATTGAGGTTTTCTTCAGTCCTTATTCAGATCTAAATGATTAGAGAATTAAAACATGCATATCTCATTAGTGCAAATGCTTTGATTTCATATAGCAAGGTACGCCCTGGCATTACTGCCGTAGCAGAATATACGTCACACGCCAAGTCTTTTAGTGCGCATCCGAGCAATTATAGAGCTACTTTGCAAATACGTAGTTAAAATTATTTAGAGTCTTGACAACGCGAGATGCCTCACAAACTCAATTTCTTTCAAAGCGTATTTGCCTTTAATTGGGGTTTGTTTATTCCTTTTACCTATAATGAGGTTTCCAAGCATTAACTTTTCACAGCTGACGGGAAAAAAAGTTTAATTTATATCCCCCACTGCATTTCTATAAATGTGACGTAAAACCGAGTAACGGAATGTTTGTTAATGGGCGAACACGTTCTGCAATTTTCAATTTACGAAAAGACTTTAATTACAAATTCACAGAAAGTTACGAACTTCCCAGTGAGATGGTACGTTTTTAAATTGCTCTAGTAGATGCTCTCGTAAAGCTCCCTTTTCTTCGAGCAACTGCTTACAGCTCAACTGTTGCACAAAGAACGTATCATCGCCCTCAGCTCGTCGCTCACGCAGAGGTAAATACTTTTCACCGCGCTCACCTTGTGCCCGCGCACGCGCTATGAATCGCCACGTGAGAAGACCAAATTCGCGCGAACACCCACCGAAGTCTTCCCTTTTGCGCACACTACCCTCCGAGCCCAACGTACTGGAAGAACGCACCGCTGCAGAATAAACACGAGCCTTTGACTAGGGGAACGTATGCGCGCGAGATGCATAATAGATGATTTTTTTAGCAGTACGCAGCTGAATACAGTTTGTAAATTTTTAACAATTTTTTTCAGCCAAAAAATGCTGTCAATTTTTTCAACAAAAGTGCTTACAGAGGTTGAGAAAAATCTAAACATTGTTAAAAATTTTACAAAAATTTTCTTACAAATCAGTATGGCAAAGTGAATCAGAAAGATATTTAAGATGAAAAAGCTGACAAAACTGTTACATCAAATAAAAAATTGTGTTAGGGTTTGTGTTGTAGCGAATAAGATATCAAAATTATACAACTAAAAAATAATTGGTACAAAGCAATTGAACAGAAATATTAATGAATACGTACGTGCATCGGTTTTCATGTAATATAGAGTTGTCTGACCAAATTCAAAGTTTTTCTACTTATCGGATTAGTAAATTATTCAATAAACTTTATTTTGATATTTTATAACGTAATCATTTTTTTTTCTTCTGTAACAGGTGAGTATCAAAGTTTTTTACGGTTTCAATATAACACTTCACTAGTGTAAGTCGAAATATACAATTTTTTTCAGTATCATAAAAGGTTTTTTTTTTTTTTAATGTGGACTGGAATATCCGACCCTTTAGGTTTTTTATTCAACAAATTACACTGAAAAGTTAAAGATTAAAATACCATTAGTACATGTAGCGAACGTTAAAGCCTCGAAATCAAAGCAAACATTTGCATTACCAATTTTAATAAATATTTAGGTACGGCAAACTCAATTACCCGCTTACGCGTGTCCTCTGTACCGCGTATCCATCCTTTCGGAAGCAGGGACGGCAGCGACCCGCGTATATGAACGCGCTCACGCGTTGCCTCACTTTTTTTGCCCCCCGCGCTCGCAGCAGCGGCAGAGATAGCGGAAAAGGGAAGACAAATATGTTTTGATTTAAAGTGACGCGCGACATCCATGAGCACGTCTGGCGGACCGTTACTCTGCCGTCGCTTCACTGCCGCTGCTGTAGCAGCGCTTCCCTTTTATTTTCCGTGAGCGAGACTAGCACGTGGCGTTTCTCGCTCCACGCGCTCGACGACCTGAAAATACGAGGTTATAAATTAAAAAGATGCTGAGCTCGCGCGCGTGCGAGCACGATATCGCAAGCCAAGTTTTCCGGTGAAAATTTTAATTTCAAATATCCCTTCGAATGGGGTTACGATCGCACTTTTTATCCGCGTCCCAGCTATTTAGTTTAGTGGAGTCTATATGTCTGTGTCTTTCGCTTACTCTCGTCTCTGCGCGCTATCAAAGTGCTCTCTCATTCTGCCTAAGTTACGGCGTACTTTATTTGTTTTACCGAAGGGGCTGATGCGAAGTTGTTTTATTGATCCTCACTTTCTCACGCTTTGTATGTAGAATTGACATTGCATCTTTTCCTCTTAAAAACAAAAGTTCAAATAGACTCTTTATGATAGATTATATTTGATGATAGAATAGTATATTACACACCTAGGGAGCAAAAGTCAAGAATGTCCTACGAACTAGACGAAGAATGTCGTCGAACTAGACAACAAAATCGTATACTAACCATGGGAGCAAATAAAGAATGCCTCAGATCGCATGTTTGTCACCCACGCCTTCGGCTCGGGTGATAATTTCCATGCGATCTGCGACATTCTTTACTTTTGCTCCCTAGGTGTGTAATATACTATGACGTAACGAGTTTTATTGCCTGAAGGACTTGTGATACCTAACTATGGTATGAGGGGTCTGAATAAAGAGTTCCGGTTCTTAGGGTTAATAAGTGATTTTAAAAATTAGGTTGGGAAATTCTTGTATTACATTAGTAAAAGAAAAATTTGTTGTTTTACATTTCATATTATTTCATAAAAATATGTCAAAGAAAAATAAAAATTGTAAAATTGATAATTTTTTTATTATCTTTTTTAGATTTATTTAATATATCAAAGTCGTATTTATTTACTTTGACAACAGGATTATTACTATTCGTTTTATTAAAAATCTGCAACGTTTTAACGCGTTTCAACGTATGTAATATAAGTATATAGTATTAGTAAGAAGTATTAATATGCTTGATATTTAGCTCGTGGAAGATAAAAATTGCAATACTTACATCGGTTAAATTTAGTCTCTCTCGCTTTCCAGAATCCATTACGCTTAATGACTTTGAGTTTTAGAAGTCTGCCGCGATCGTTACCTTGGACTTCCACGTGGCGAAAACTTATTTTCCATTGGACTACACTGTTTAAATTACGAGACCAGTTTTCGTATTGAGGATCCAGAAGTTGGGTTAAATAGGAGTTTGGTGAACAATTTTCAAGTGTTCTGATGAGTCACGGCTTAAAATATTCATATTCACGCGTATAATTCATAGAATACTGCGATATTTTATAAAACATTTATAACGCAAAGGCAAACTGAAAGACATTTCCAATCCCAACCCCTTCTTGATAAACTTTATCGCCAAATGTTGTTCTCCTAATATTATTTTTATTTTTCTCGGTGCATCTTATATACGAGTTCCAATTAATCTTTACGTAATATACAAATAATAAATTCTATCGAAGACACTATAATGACTAGAAAGAATGTTATTCATTACTTTTATTTGAAGAATATTTATTTATTTTTTTAAATTCAATGTAATTTCATAGTGTCCATGCTGTGTAATATAATGAAGAAATTTATTACGTCCATAAGCTGTTTGTGTTATTAACATGAAAAGCTATAGGTCATATACTATATTAATGACTAAAATTAATGGATATTACAACCCTGATATCGAATTAACGACTATCATGTTAACTACACTAACTACCATTAACTACAATCTTGCTAAAAACTGGTTAATTTTGTTATTGAAAAGCGATATTTGTTAGCTATGAATTAACTAAATTTTCTAGCTGGAAATCGGTACCGTTACAGTTGTCCACACCCTCAGCGTTTGGAGTATAGCCGATGAAACTGCAAAACTCTACCTACTTGTCTAGGTATCAGGGCGCATCACATGCGTACTCTAGTTGTTCACGTTAATCGATGATGCTGTCCAGTTGGTGTGCTCCGTAGTATTTTGCGTATAGATATCAGGCCGCATCAAAGTCGTGGTTTAGGCTTTCTTGGTAGCCGATGACGGTGTTAATAGATTGCGCGCTTCATAGTTTTTTTGCGATTAGGTTTCGGAATCCACCCAAAACGTGAAAAACGCTGAAAACGATGGAGCGCATCACCTAGACTCTGTCATTGGCTACCTCAAACACCGAGGCCACGTATTAGATGCGCCCTGGCATCAATACGCAAAAAACTATTAAATGCGCCACCTAGATTCCATCATCGGCCACTCCGAACATTTAGACCACGTCTTCGATGCATTCCGATACCTAAAGGTTTATTAAAACTAGGGAGCGCACTACTAAGACACCGACATCAGCTATCCCGAGCACCTAGCGGAGGTGTTAAACGGTATCATTACTTATATATCAGGTAATTCTATAACTAATGAAGCGTGTCATTTTTAGCCAAACTTCAAGCCTTGCTTCGAGTTAGTGAGAAAAACTCTTGCGATTTATTCTAAGAATATTTTGCAAATTGTGATTCAAAAACTTCATTGTTATTTGAAGATATTTCGAAATGCTAAACAATTATGTTTTTATATTATATTGTCATTATTTTTAATTTAAATACGAACTTAGTTGTTTAAGGCAAGTCATTGTTTGGGCTAAATCTTCGTAAAATATTAGTTTAGGGAAAGGTTTTGCGCCGCTTCGGCTGACGGATAATTGTTCCGCAAGATTGTCCAGTTATCACGCGTATTGCGCGTACGTGTGTATAGCCCATTCTAGTTTTCGTCCGTCTTTCAACCCATAAACAAAGGATGCGCGTACCAAGTGAACGTACACGATGTTGGCTCTTGATAAATCCTTGTTTCTCAGCAGCGGACGCTAACCGGCAAACATGCGGTCGCCAGAAATTATTGTGATACTCTGCATCTCTAATGTTCAAGTTAATTGATATGATTGAATACAAAGTAGATTATTTTAGCAGTAGAATATGTGATTTAAATAACATACATTATAAAAGGTGATACTTGAACGATTTATTGTTTAAAAAAAACATTTAAAAAAAATGAAAAACCATAATATTTCAAATGTAACATTCGAATATAACACTCCCAGAATAATTTGATCAGAAAGAAATAGTACAACAACGAAATGCAAAGATAGCGTACGAAAATGGTTTCAAATTTGTCGTACGCTATTTTTGATTGCTTGCAACTTCCTGAAAAATCAATATGTTTTAAGGAACCAGGGCTTAAATTTTAGCTTTTACCGACTACTTTAATAATCTTTTTTGGTGGTTTTTGTTCATACATATTTGCAATGTGACACTCAATAGAAGAGACATCATTCTTTAACGAAAAGGAGGATATTTGAGATTAAATTGCCCATATCTCAAGAAATAGGGTCCATTGGATCGAATTACCAGCACTGGGCTTCATTTCTAGGTACCAGAAAACGACTCTCCAATGCCCGCTAAAATCCCTTTCCCGCAGGTTAAACCCTCTCCTTGTAAGCATTGTTGAGCATACTTTCCAAACGCAACTTGGATTCATTGATCCGTTTTAATGCTAATATTAAAAACGTAATTTCTCGAAAACATGACAAATGGACTTGAGTTATTTTACCGGGAAGCCACAGATATGTCGTAATGTTTATATTTTATTAAATTCAATTGATTTTTAAATCATGAAGTATAGGTAGCCTCCTGAAAAGAAAACACGATACTGATGAGTATCCTCTTTATTAAAATTGATGGCTATTTTATTTAAGTAGCCTTTTATTCGCAATCTGATAGTCACGTTATAGCTATATGAATGGCAACGTAATGTTGTTTGTTTATATTTATATTATAAGGTTAATTCTTACAATTTATCTCCGCGTGCGTAGCGCGCGTGTGATCTAGTAATAATTCAATAAAATATTCAAACTACTTTCTATTGATTATAATTCAAGAGTAAATAATGTTTATATTTATTGACGCACTTACCTACTTTTTTCAACTATAATTAGATATACATACTGAACTTTTTTACGAATAATGCAATGTTGCCGTGATCATGAATCAGGTTAGAACTATATAATCAGGTTAAAATAACAATAACAAATCAAATCATCATTATCTCGTCTACGTATTTTTATTAGTCAATTTCAATTTCTTTTTCAGTCAAATTCAGT
>UXGD01007992.1:0-10152 GCA_900474315.1 Torymus auratus | reverse complement strand
GGACGCCGAGATAGGGCGTTCTTGAACCGGGCGTCGAGATAGGGCGTTCTTCAACCGGGCGTCGAGATAGGGCGTTCTTCAACCGGGCGCTGAGATAGGGCGATCTTGCATCCAGCCGACGATATATTGTAGCAAAAATTATAAATTTTGTTATTAAAACTTAATTAAAGAAATCAGCAAATTAAGTTTGAGGTAGCTACGGGCCAATGAATTGGTAGCAGTTTTTTTTTCTCATCGAATAAGAAATCCTACACTCATATCAGAATTATACTATTCAAGAGTAATTTAGTTCAAATCTGGAGTCAATCGATTCACAGGAAAATTGGAAAGCTTACGGATGGTGAAAAAACTTGTTGCATCGGTGACAATGATTGTGAACCATATAAAGGGCCTAGGCTAAGGTCTATGCTAAAGTAAATATACCCCCTTTTATGTGTAAAAAGTGGGAAATAATTAGTTTACTATTATGTATTAAAATATGACTTTTTGTATTTCAGAAAAAATTGTGTCCAGCCCCCTTAATCAAAGTTGCTGAAACTGTAAGTCTAAAGGTTGCGAAATTGTAAATTATTATAAATTAAAATAATTGTCGTCTGCTATTTGTGTTTATAATCATTCAAATTTTTTTAAAAAGGTTGGCTTGACACATATTTGATAATTTTAAAAGAAAGAGCTGAATGTCATCTTTCTTAAACTGTATTTTTCTTTTTGAAAACCCACTTTTTTATCAAGAAATAATATTTCTTCCTGTAATGAGTTATATGGCGTAATTCACTCTCAATATAAAAGTTACCATTTTTTTTACATAATTTTTTTCTTTATAAATTCGGTAACCTATATATTAAAACAATAAAAAATTATTTAAATTTTAAAGAACACGCTAGAATTTAGTTACTTTCGAAATTCAGTTCTTGATATATTAGAGAACTACCTTGATACCTAAAGTAACCGGATATTATGAACATGGAAAACGACTTAAAAGCAAGAGAAACTCGAATATTAAGATAGCGAATTTTCCCAAAGATAGGAGAATTTGAATTTAAGGAGGTTCTTTCTTATGGGACGGCGGGAAAAAATTAGTCAAGTCGAGTATTCCTGAAAAGGGATCCAATTTTTGACCAGTATAAAACAGATGACTTTAAAGATTAAGACTTGCTCTTTCAAACCATACCATGTAAATTATACGCAGCCGTGAGAAATTTCGAGATATTTTAATTATGGTCACAAATAGCAGACGACACATGCTCGAAATGCACGAGAGTGAGAGAGACAGATCGATGCACATGATATAGTTTGTGCTCTCGTTGAGCGAACAAACTGTATTGCCGTGAAAGAGCCTCCTCAATTCATTCAGAGAGAAACGGGATAGGTTCGGCCCCTAACCACTTCTAGATACCTACTATTTTGCAATTCTTTATCTAAGTTACTGGAACTGTATGTTAAAATAAGACTGCGAAATAGTACAACGAATAAGAATTAAAATAAAACCAGTACTTATTATTATGTGTAATCTAACAGTAACACTCATCCACCAGTTTACGACGACTCTACGAAGATCAATAATGATTCATAGTCTAAAAGACAAACGAGTGCAATTTCGGAACATCAACGGTCCAAGATAACAGATCTTCCACTTTTTTAAACAAAGATTTTCTCAGCCACATTACTAATAGGTATTTATCTAAAGAATTTGTGAAATTTTAAGAAATACATTGTTTACACGGGCATGTAACCCAACTGCTTATCCACCGGCTTACAACGACACTGCAAAAAGCCAAATCATCTCTACCTCAAAAAACACAAGAATTTGCGATGGCTACTAATACGTCTACTTAGCTGCAACTGCGCTCATTTCTTTTCTGGGGTTTACCTACCTGCGGCTTTTTCAGGCCCAGCCAGTGCATCCCTACTCTTTATACCCTCTTCCTGGGAAGCTTCTCCGGTGAAGACGTATTGCAGATACGCACCGTGCTGGTTAAGCCGGCACTCTCTGCCCGAGAGGGGGCATCGGGTCCACTTCCCAGTATAGGCCTACCCGGAGAATATCCCGCATAGCAGGGATCAGCTCCAGACCGGTAATGCCGGCCTTGCCTGCAAAAGCATCGGATTGGCTACCATTAACTACTTTACCTACAGATTTCCTACTAATTCTTCATTAAATTTTCTGGAACTGGAAGTTGAACTAAGGTAGCGGAATAATACAAAGAATATGAATTAAAATAAACACAGTACTGAGTATTATATATAATCTAACAGTAACGCTCATCCACCGGTTTACAACGAAACCACGTAGACTAATAATGGCTATACTCTAAAAGTTAAACGAGTGTAATTTCGGAATATCTACGATTCAAAATAACTGATCCTACACTCTCTGTGAGAAACATTGTCTCAGCTATTTTACTAATAGGTTGCCAATGCCCAAAAAAAAAGAAGTAGTATATTTATCGGCTATTTATCAAAAGAATTTGCCAAATTCAGGGAAAACGTGAATTATAAGAAATACATTGTTTACTCAGGCATTTAATCTAACCAAACTGCTAATCCACCGGCTTACAACGACACTGCGAAAATCCAATTCATCTCTACCTCAAAAAACAAACACGAATTGCCGATGGCTATCAATACGTCTCCTTAGCTGCTACTTTGCTTTAATTTTTTTCTTCCAGGTTCACGTACTTTTCAGGCACAGCAAGTGCATCCCCACTCGTTATACCCATCTTCGGTCTTCCTGGGCAGCTTTTCCGATCAGGACGTATTGCAGACACGCACGGTGCCGGTTCACCCGGCATTCTCTGCCCCTGAGGCGGCACCGCGTTCATTCCCCATTGTATAACTGGATTCTCCACCCCTTAAGGAACTTAGTTTCCGCTAATTAAGACGTGCGCCTCAACCACCTGAGCCACCGACCGATCCTACTTGGTTCTAGTTAAGGAGGTTCTACCGGTACGTCGCTAGTATAAATGAACACACTTTTTATTTACGATTTATTCGCGAGGTATGAGTCACTAAAGAAACTACGTTGATGAAGTTACACGAAATACAGATTATTCGTTAAAATTCTACAATTTTATTTGGCCTATTGTAATTAAGAGTTTTATACAGACGCTCATTTGACTCGTTTTTTGAGTTTAAATGTATGTTTTTTGTATTCAACATAATCTTATTACAAGTCAGCTTCTGTCAATACAATTTCTGAAGAGTAATAAATTTTCGTCATAATTTCATTATCTACTACAATAAATATACATAGAATTTCAATTTTTAATGCTATTTAATACTCAAATGTGTACAAAGAAACCGCAACTTTACCTAAGAGCCCATGTTAATCAGTAAAAAACGAAAACATTAATATCTTAATTTCTAGCTTCTCTAGTCTTCTGAAAATTGATATGAATGGTTTCGAGATATGTACAAACCTGGATACGAAATTTCACGTGTATCTCCATTTGAATTCTATTACCAGTAGAACCTGCTTAAGGGGGGTTTTCATGATATTAAAATGGCTTTAGTATTTAATTGTAATGTCATAAATTATTGAAATATAATAATGCAAGTACACACTTATATAAAAGGGTAATACTTTCTGAACCGAAAAAAAATTATTAATCGAAGACATAGACATTTATTATTCAATAAGTAAAAATTTATTTTCGCTTCTTACCAATTTTTTATTCTTCATTCGATTTTAATGTTTGTCATCTCATTTAACTCCTTGAACATTTGTCTACGACCCATTTAGGCTTATATTATAAAATATATAAAATAATTAATACGTACGAAGCAGCATGTTATTGTTTACAGTTCAATACAGTATAATCTTAAATTTATTGTGGTCAAACTGTAAACAATTACATGCAGGAGTAAAATGAGATGTCAAACATTAAAATCAAATGAAAAATAAAAAATTGGTTAGAACCGAAAGTAAATTTTTAATTATTGAACAATATCTACGTTTCTGATTAACAATTTTTTATAACAAGATTTTGTTCGATTCAGAAAGTATTTGCCTTTCATATAAGTGTGTAATTAGATTATTATATTTCAATAATTTATGACATTACAATTATATGGTGAACCCATTTTAATATCACGACAACCCCCTTTATAAACCCTAAAGTAACCGGATAACATGGAGATGGGAAACAACTTAAAATCAGGAGAAAGTTTAGTCCTCGAATATTAAGATAGAGAATTTACTTAACATAAAAAAACAGTATAGCTTTTTATTGGCCTGATAGATTTTGCTAAAATTTCTTACATCATTAGTAAAACACTTCTATCCCAATGGAAATAGAAAATGTATATGAATGTAAAAAACTGTATATAAATGTAAATAAAAGTTCTCATTGGAATATTTTTTACATTTACATAAGTTTATATACCTTTATAGATATACATTTTTCTACAGAAATTGACACTTATTTATATTTATATATTTTTTCTTACATTTTGTATAATGCTATTGAAAATTTTTATTTTTGTAAATACACTTATTTATAGAAATAATAATTTTAAAAGTTTTATTTTAGAAAATCATAAGAATTTATAATAGTTTATGCTATCTATTATTATTGCAAATATGTTTCAAGAATAGATGGTGTATTTATCAGTTCCCAATAATCGACAATGAACAGTATTCTTTAAAGAGAAACATGTTCAGAAAAGCTACAAAAAAGTACGATCTCAGGTGAGATATCAGAGTTAATTTTATTAACTTTAATTTGAGATTTGTGAAGAAATCATAAAAGACAAAGATTTATGGTGGGTGTCTGGTTACCCGTTTCACTTCAAAGGTATAAGAAATACAACTTTTTATTAGACTTAGCAGTATGTAATACGTTTACAATCTTTAAAAAATATAATGTATTTTCTAACCTCAATCTTGGAATAAATATTCTAAAAATCAAGGCTTATATACACTGGGAAAATCCAACAATGATAACAAAACAAGTTAATAAAGTAAAACTATTTTACAACGTCTGGGAATACTTCCATGGTTTGCTAGATAATTGAAGAATAATTTGAAAAATATTATTTAGTCAGCGCCGTACTATTTTATAAGTATTGTACTATGATCTAGTATTGAATCGAAAAGTAAAAGGTATCTTTTATTATAACTTTCATTTACATTATAAATACCTAACGTTCTATGTACAAAATAATCAGTTATTAAATATCATGAATAAGTATTATAAAAAGGCTTATTGTAGTGTTCTTAGTGTTCGATTATTTGTATTCATAAATAAATTTAGGAGAAAATTTAATTTATTATGTGTAGAGATATCGATTTAAAAAGTATTTATAAGTATAATTATAATACAAGCGTGCAGTGAGAGTCTTGTTTAAATTTGGAAAGTTGCTTCAGTTCAAGATGGGAATGCTATATGAAAAGATAATACAGAAAAACATGTGCATTGGCAAGATCGCATTAAGATTTTAAGGAAGAAACAGTAATAATTCTTAACAGATAAAAATAAATACATTTTTTTTTCTATGAAAGATGAAAGTAAAATAATTGAATTTAGCTAACTATAGGATGTAATTTAATTCAGAAAAGTTGGAAATTGCAATAGATATCAAGATGTATCTACAGATAAAAGCGATAAACCTGCTTGGCACATAAGAATCATATAATACCAACTCAAATTAAAGATATATTTAGTATATTTCGCAATACCTACTGCTGGATATTCTACATTTATCTTAGAATTAAGTAATATAATAAATAATAATCTCAGGTACGATCCCAGGCTCAGGATATTTACTTAAAATTCTACTTTATTTAAACTAAATAGCAAAAGTTCTAATTATGAAATCACTACAATACAAATTATTAAAAAAAAATTATTCTACCAACAGTTTACCAAGAATGTTGATTTATTATAGAATAAGTTGCAATTAATAAGCAAGCTTTTTTCTCTTCACTGTCATGTAATATTACAACGACAACATAAAAGACACATCGAAATAACCCTTTGTCGTAAATTTTTCATAGAATGATGCATGTTTTTTGTCATATATTTACACTAATAATAATTATTACACAATTTAATTACTAATTATGCGGTTTTAACTACTATTAGGATCTTGGGAAAAAAAATCAAAGATAAATTAGAAATATGTTTAGACAAATCATAAAGACCATAAAGATTTCGAGTGGGAGTATGAAATTAAAAAAAAACCTGACGAAAAAGCTAAATATCGTCTCTGATATATCATAAATTAGAAAATCATTTTGGTGGTTAATATATTAACCACCATGCCGCAAAGGGTTAATTTCATTAAATGATAAAGCTTCATCAGTATTATATCCAATAGCAAGCTATTACAAATAAGTAAGGTTCCTGTTGCATCTGTGCAAAAGCATTTAAAAATAGATTGGAAAAATTTAGTGAGTGATGTAAAACAATTGTAAGTCTAAACAGTTGATTTCGAGTGCTGGGTAGTTTTAGTAAAAAATGCTCTTACTGAAAAACTCCAACAATGAAAACAAAGCAAGTTAATAAAGCAAATCTATTTTACAACTTCTGGAAATACTTCCATGTTTTGCTAGATAATAACCTCATTCTCGTAATACATATCTAAAGAATCAATGCTTACAAGATCTCATTCGAAAGAGAAAAAAAAGCATTCACAAGGCATTATTTTTGTACATGCAAAATCTATTATTTAAAATCTGGTAATGGTAATAGCATCTATATTACACACCAAGGGAGGAAAAAACTTGGATGGCCCACAGCTCGTGTACTTAAATTCACCCACAGCCGAAGGCAAAGGTGGCAAAAACGAACTTTGGGCTGGCCAATTTTTCTCCGGTGGTATATATTATTCTTAGGCATACCTTGGCCAAAAATACCATATTCGCATTTGTTGAGCCAGAAGCGAAAGGGGCATTTTCGTCCAGGGTATTGCCAACAAAAATTTAATGAATACTATACGCAGAGGTGAGATGAAATGCATAAATATTTCATAATTTGTATTTCTAATTTCTAAAAATATAAAAAGCAGAAATTTTACCTGAACTTACTTGCATTCGGGGGCTCACGCATTTACAATTAATCTCATTTTTATAGAAAAAAAATTCTTAAAATATGCAGTGGCCCAATAAAAGTTGCAACTTGCCAGATGCCTTATCTTTTCTTTCTTTCTTTCTTTAATCTTTAACAAAAAAATAAGAATTGTTTTTTGTTTGGGATTATTTTTTTTTATTTTATATATACTAAAAATGCAGCGTGGCTCAATTGCAGCGTGGCTCAATGGATCATCATGGTGGCTGTTGCAAGAATAAGATACCTTGTTTTAACCTGGGGAAGAAGAAGAAGAACGAGAACACGTGGTTCTTTAATCTAACCATATAGAAGCCCCCACATCGGTCCTTGGCACTTAAAGTACTGTACAGTTAAGGTGACTCTACAACGTGTGCCGCGTCCGCCGTGAAGCGTGAAGCCCTCCACACGAAGGGCCTTCACACAGCTCTGAGGAATAGATACAGTAAGAAACAGATACAAACGATAACATGGGTTACTATATCTGTATATATCAAGAACAAAATGAATACGAAGTAACAGATGGATTGTTCTTCTTATTCTTTCTGTATCTCATATACATAGATATAGTAACCCATGTTACCGTTTGTATCTGTTCCTCACTGTATCTGTTCATCAGAGCTGTGCGAAGGCCCGAATAAAGGAAAAATGCTCAGATAACGGCTCTTGCACGAATAAAGGAATAGCGAGGAATAACGGCTGACAGTCAATCACAAGTGAGCTTTGAAAAGACTTGTTCCTTTTTGAAGGAATGAGATGAAACACGTCTTTTTAATCTTGCTCGTGATTGGCTTCCAGGCATTATTTCTCGCTACTCCTCCATTCATGAATTTTTGTTCCTTCTTGTTCCTTTGTGTGAAACTGTAAGGGACCTTACAACTTACAGTCGAAAAAGTACATAGGAACAAGGAGGAACAGATCTTTTGTATTTTAGAAAAACAATTCTGAACATTTAATTAGCCATTAAATTCAACAAATTTAAAATATTGACCACTTAACTCATCGATTAAATCTACGGTTACACACACCACGATTTTTTTGTGCAAGAACAAAACTCAGTGAGGTGGTGCGCTCTGTAGCTTCTCAGGTCCAGTTGTCGAAACGCATCCAATGGGAGGCCTAGGTGGTCGGATAGCCGATGATGGAGTCAAGGTAGTGCGCTCCGTACTTTTTGACATTTAGGAGCGGAACTCATGCAATGCGAGGTGTAGGTGCTCAGGGCAGCCCAAAGCCCAAATTCGAAGATCTCACGAATGTTCTGAGATTCCTAACATTTTTTCAATTTAATCTTCTCCCGTTGCGGAAGGTCCTCAAAAAGCCTATTATATATAATTCTTTTTTGGAGACGGTCCTTAAAAGTGGCAATTTATATACAAGAAGTCCTCAAAATTACCAAAAGATATGAATTTTCGGCTAGATAAAGATAAAGATATGAATCTTCGATTGAATGAGGCCGGTCCTCAAAAGTACCAAAAGTCCTCAAAAATACCAATTCTTGGTCAAAATAGTCCTCAAAAGTGCCAATTCATATATATAGATATAGATATAGTAACCCATGTTATTCGTGCTTTGTTTCTCTTTGTACCTTGTCTCCAGTCGTTGTCTCTTTTCTCGTGTTTAGGCCTTAAGGGACTTTCCACAAATGCCTTGCGGTGTGCTCATAGACTTGAATACTAGACTGCACGCCCAAGTGGAGCAGTTGAAGCCATAACCAAAGGACAGTGATAGGTGTGAAGTATCTCTTTCTCTCTCGCACAGTTGGAAGAGTGGGGATCTAGGGTCATGCGAGAGGAGGAGAGATTGACAGGCGAGAACGTCTGGAATACTTTCCAATTCGATTTTACATACACAACAACTTTTGACCATTTTGTTATTTTTTTTCACTAAATAGTACATTAAATAAATAATGAATTCAAATAATAAAATAAATCCTGTATATTGCTATAGCCGCGTGATGGATCCCGTTCCGCATCCCTACTTCGGGTTTGGCTGTGCCCCTACTACCATCACCAACTCGCGCGTAAGAGAGAGACAGAACGACTTTCATTATTGCTTTCTCACTCTAATGTTGGCTTCAACTCGGCTCGCAGCGCGCGCAGTCAAGTATATATAAGTCTATGAGTGTGCTGCTGTGTGCTGCACTGTTAGGCCAATCAATAGAGACTTTTTTGTGACACAAATAGTGGCAGCAAATGCTAAGCACTACCCTACGCAGAATATTCCACAGTATACCTGGAATATAAACTCGACGACCAAAGCTGTTCCCTGTATTTGTTACTAACAATTTAATGCAAAAAAGCGTTGTTTTGATCGTTTTCTTTTTATAAAACTGAAACTAATGGACGCATCTTGATGGTCCGATAAGATAAATTGTAGTAAATAAAATTACGAACAAAATGAAATGTTGATTGAACTGATCAGATGATTAATAACGGAGAAAAACGTAAAAAACCGAAAAATTAGCGTTTTTTTAAAAATTCATATCTTTGACATTTTTTAAGATGTAGCGCATATCTCAGGCGAATTCATAAAAATTCACATGTACTTTATGTGTGTGAAAACCAGGCGCTGTATGATCATTAGTTTTTGCGCATTCGCGATTTTAAATTTTTAGTAGGCTATTTTTTAGCAAGGCTGTATGCCCTACGGGTGGTTCGATTTCAATTATCAAAAAAGATTTTGAAAGTTCAAATAATGTACTAAAAAACGTCTATCTTGGATTTTTAATTTTTTTGAAATTTAAAAAAAAACGCTCATTTCTTCGGTTTTTCACGTTTTTCTTCGTTATTAATCATCCGATCAGTTCGATCAACATCTCATTTTGTTCGAAATTTCATATACTACAATTTATTATCTTATTGAACCATCAAGATTGGTCCATTAGTTTCGGTTTTATAAGAAAAAAACAATAAAAACGACGTTTTTTTGCATTAAATTGTTAACGACAAATACAGGGAACAGCTTTGGTTGTCGAGTTATATCCCAGTTATACTGTGGATTATTCTGCGTAGGGTAGCGCTTAAGGAGGCAAGCCTGGGTTAAAAAGATGAAAAAATCGATTTTTTTTTTATTGCATTATTAGTTGAAAACTCTCTTCAAAAAT
>UXGD01007991.1:0-10153 GCA_900474315.1 Torymus auratus | reverse complement strand
CTACAAATAAGTACACTTCATTATTAACATTAGTGCAAAGATATTGAACGGTATTAATCTGAAGAAAGCGATCACTTAAAAACCCATATCATCCCATGCAGTTTGAAGGTGAGGTGGTATGGGTTTCCCGTGTAAATCAAATGGAGTCCGTCGGCCAAATTAAAAAAATTTCAAGTGAGGCTATATAGGTACTTTATTTATTAAATTATCTATACGCAACTGTTTCAGTTTTTACCACTTCCAATACATGTGTTATAACTTCAGCCATAACCTAAAAAATTTGCAGATAAAAATATTTTCTCAATTTTTAAATATTGATACCCTTATCGCCCCACTGCCCATATCGCCTCACCTTCCCCTACTTTTGTACTGACACATTATCAATGGCAGCTAATAAATGATTTATAGAAAAAGAAATAATGTGTAATTTTTGTAAATACTAATGAATTTGTAAATTATTGAAAAAACATGGAGAATGAATAAATATATTTGTCGATACTCCGTGCGGAAAGTTAGTTTTTCCACACGCTCGGTAAAAAGCGTGTGCTCAAAATCGAACTTTCCACACGTCGGTACGATACTAGTATTGTAATGTACTATTATATTTGAACTATATAATATACATGTAGAAGAGATAAATGCATTTGGAGAAAGCTAAGTGCCAATATATTGGCAGCGGTTTTTTTTTGTTACTTTTGTGGCTATTGAGAACCGCTGTAGGGAGTTAAAATCCTTGATTTTTTAACTCGCTACCATGGTTATCAACTAAAAAACCGAATGAAAGTAGGAGCCCGCGAGTTGTCTGGTTTCTTAGCTCTCGGCCGAGTTGTTTCGTTTCTTAGCTCTCGAACGAGTTGTCTGGTTTCTTAGCTCTCGGACGAGTTGTCTGGTTTCTTAGCGCTCGGCCGATTTGTCTGGTTTCTTAGCTCTCGAACGAGTTGTCTGGTTTCTTAGCGCTCGGCCGATTTGTCTGGTTTCTTATCTCTTAGCCGAGTGGTCTGGTTTCTTAGCTCTCAGCCGAGTTGTCTCCTGTCACCTCTCACCCGACGATTTGTTTCCGAGAATAAAAATATTTTTGAAAAGAAGTGCATTTTCTTTCTCAGACGATATCAGGAGTAAAAGTTAACTAATCATCTTGAAATTTGTCACAGATATAGCTTTTTTATATGTTCAAACCGAGTGCGTTGCCCGAAACCAAATCCAACCCTTACGACCAAAGATATTTGAGGTTAAAATTTTTTTTTATACTTTTTTTTTTATACTTTTTTTTCAATCTTCTGTTAAAATTAGTGCCAATGAATTGGCAGCAGTTTTTTTTATTGATGAGAGCCCCAACCATCGCTCTCACCTATGAGGTACAACCACAAGTATCTACCCCTCCATATGTCAACACAATGTCCCCTGAAGTGTAAGTAGACATATTTAGACACACATAATAAATGTGTTCTTCCATACAATATATCCCTTCATATGTTGGAACTAAATCAACTAACTATAATCAAGGAAAGCAGCATGAAACAACGCTTTCACGTCAACTTCGGATATACGAACTTGAGTGCAACGGGATAAGGTAGTACTGAGTCCAATGGTGCTGTAACCAATCACGCGTAGGGTCAGGCTTATTTAATAAAGTAATAAATATTTAGAAATCTATGAAATATTATCTGTAATTGTCTCCTTGTTATTTTCATTATCCGAGATCTTGGCCTGTCTTTCTGCCTTTGGAGGCGGGGCCTGCCCTCCCAGGATCAGTTTTCTTGGCCCGGGTGCCTCCGCATCCTGTGAGGCATTTAGGGACATAGGCTGCTGGTCTTGCACTGCAGGTATTATTACAGAACCTCCCATCCCATACGCCATGTGGACTGGAGGACGCACTGCTCTCCTTAATCCTGGCGATGGAGCATACTGGCACCTGCCATCATAACCCAGGACACGTGCGGTAGTCAAGAAACCTACACTATCTGCACGTGGGATAGTAGAATACAAATAAATGAAAGTGACCTCATTGGCTTGAGGGAGTAGCAGGACCGGTGCCAAAATGAGCTCTTCTGCCCAGTCAAAGGAAGCAACCGTGCACGGCTCAAAACACCTTTGGGCCGCCATCCAAATAGGAGGATGGGGATGCACTATTGCCTCCCCTACACCGGTAAGTCCCGTATAATCCCAAGGCAAAGGCTGCCACCTAAAGCCTGGTTGTCCTGCAGGCAGAAATAGTTCACAAGCCTGGCTAATAGCATTGCAAGATAACCCAGCGTAAGGCACAATTTTGTAAGGATCTTGACTCTTCCGAGCTCGCTGGAACGAGGAATCACCCATGATTCCGTACCATCCTTTGGAAGCACCAGTCCCATTGATTGATATTTCTTTCATGAAATTAATCTTCGCCTCAATTGACACTATGCCCCATTCAGAAGGAATAGATCCAAGCCAGTCATAAAGTGCTAGGGGATTACCTAACCTAGGAGCATGGTGAAGCCAGGTTCCGGAGTTAAATGGGAAGTTCTTGTACTGCCAGACTGACAAAGGCTGATTCCAAGAACGAAAGCCGGCAAAATTAGGGGGCACATAACTACCAATGTACAACTGGTGAGCTAACACCGCATCATTAAAGATGCCCGCTCTTGTAGCAGGTGTCTGGGTAGGATTGGTCATTAATCCATTTATAATAGCAAGTGATCTAAATCGAGCAGAAGCATCAGAGTATGTGACTAGTTTCTGGATTAGGGAGCAGTTCACACTATAACTATGCAACGAGGTCGTTATCCAAACTGAAATAAAACCAGCAAAAACAGCTCCATAGATGAGTTTATCTTGCATAATATTAAGGCCCCAGGACATATAATCAGTGAAACCATCTGAATTGTCTTGCCTCCTAATGGCAGCCCAACGCTGCAGGGGGTTATACTCGTATGGGTGTGGAAATTTATACCCATCGAAAGTTTCTAGAGTGGCCGTAACATAAATGTACCATCTCATAGCTCTCACACCTACAGGCATGGCGGCAGGATTAACATAATCATGCAACAACATATTTTCATCAGTATCAGGACGCTGGCCTTCAGGAGGCTCATCAACTTCAGCATTCAAGGGCACTAGAATACCGTTGACTAGAGTGCTAGCTTCGTAGCATCCTAGTATAAACATATCCTTTTCAGCCCGAGCACGTGACAAGCATTGTAAGAACACCCACATGGCAGTTGGATTAATGGCCGCCGGCTGAGGTGGCTTGGGAGCGGGCCCACCCCTCCGCAGAATGGCGAAAGAAATTGGTGGCCAATGTACAGCAAAGCTAGATAAATTGGGAGCAGCAGCAGGAGCAAGGCGTCTTCCTCCGCAAGCTAACCAATAAACCACCAGCAGGTCAATAAAGACCATGTCCTCATCTTCTATTAATACAAACGCCCCTGAAGTCAAGATATTTGACATAGTTGTAGTTGTGGCAGCATCTTGCACAGAGATATCTATAAACTGGACCGGAGGATTATCTCCCCAAGGTACTTGTTGTACCTCAACACCATCTCTAGTAGCCTGCGCCACCTGCAGCGCATAAAATGCTCCTTTGGCGTATAAACCAACGTTATTATAACGTTGGGGTGAAACCAACAGTAATGAGGCTAAATTGCGGCTCAACGTCTGGTTTCTCAATACGTTAAAAGTCATATCTGCGGTCTCATCAGTAACAATCCCGTTCCAGAGAAAAGGTGCAAAAGCAGTGTCGGGAACATAACTTTCCTCATAAGACATTCCCCATTGAATGCTGAACCGCCTGGTTAACATGACTTGAGCATTATATCCTCCTATGTCTAGATTGATTTCACCAGTAGGATATGTTCCCCCACCAACAACCTGTCGTGTTGGATTTGAAGTTAATCTCACTGCGTGATGTTTGGCAGAGTAAAACACTCTAGAGCCACTCTTCTGGAGCAAGTTATCTGTCTCATTAGAGAACGGGATGCCTTTCTCAAGTAGGCCAGAAGAAAGCGGAGGTAAGACGTTAATGTCAATAATTGTATTATCTCCATACTTTGAAGATAACTTTGAAGTCTTTGCAGTAGGCTGAGACTTTTTAGATCTAGTGTTTTTAGATGGAGTATCTGGGCAATGCATTTCAACATCGACTCCCAACCCAGGTTGGGAAGAACGAGTAACCACTCTCGGAGTTGCAGGTATTGTTGCACCTTCAATACCAGCAGCAGGCCCCTGAACAGCCAGAACAAGCGAAGCAGGTGGATTATTCGCTTGGGGTGCTGCTCCGCAAGGTGGTCTTTTCCCTCCTTGCCCACCCATTTGCGTTGAAGAAGCCATGGCACCCGCCTCAACAGCAGAAATAGCATCTTGGACTTGATCGACACCAAAAACGGGCTTTGGACGCCCAGGTTGTTGGCCACTGGTCGGCATCCTATAAGCGACGAACTAACCACTACTGTTAACCAAACCTTATTATTAACGATAATAAGATAACTGCAAACTATAGAGAGAAAGATAAGTGCCAATTCTAATTACGAGTACACGAAAGTGGTAATAGATATATTTTTTTAAGATCGAAAGATGACGAATTAATAGTCGAATTGGGAAATGCAGCCTAGGAAGCTCAAAGAGTCAATCCTATACACACAGTGAACGTAAATTTAGCGCATTCACGAGCGTTAGGACGCAGTCTGATTTATACCCGGGAGCGCGCCTGCTTAGCAGTGGGCAGCGCGACGGTGGGCGCTTGTCACCTAGCGGAGCGCGCGGAACTACACTCGACGGAGCGACGCTTTCGGCGCGAAATTCAAATTGTCTTTTATACAACTGCACGTAATGAGATATTTAATTCACGAAATTGTAGGACATACCGTCGGGTGGGACGATGATTTGTTTTTATCAAAATTTAAGTTGGTAACTGTACCTGCAGAATCTTGAAAATTTGTCTAAATTTTGCATAAATGAATATTTATGACATTTATTATCATTTTATTTTAATGTCATTTAAAAGATGATTCTAAATTCAACTTCTACTTAGAGGTTAATAATATTTTAGAGATGTAGATCTACGTACTACTACAACGTATATTGATTAGTTGATCAACGTACGTAGGTACTTATTATATTCTAAATTAAGTGTTCAGTTTCACTAGCATCGGCTATCTGTTTTTATTCGTTCAGCTCTTTCATATGTAAAATAATATTGATACAAAATATTGTAAAAAAAAAAGATAAATTATAAACCTCAGATCATAAATATTCATTCAGAATAAATTCAAAAATTATAAGATTTTGTGCATTTAAAGTAATTACTACAGTATAACTTAAATTTTGCTAAAAATATATGGCTCCTCAAATACCTTTTCTAACGCACCGCCCAAATAGCACCTTCTATAACGCACCGCCCAAACTGCAGCTTTTGTAATGCGTCGCCGAAATAGCACCATAGTTGCATACTAACCAATAAACTTTTATTCAGTATTATAATAATTATGTCAATGTTTTAAATATTATAGCACTTCTGCTAGTAAATAATTATATAATATTTAAAATTAGAAATTTGTCAAGTAAAGATTGAAATAAAATAAAGTAAAAATTTTTCAAATATAGCACCTGTTTCCTCGACAAATAATCGCAAAAGAGATGCAATAAAAAATGTAAATTGTTAATTACTCTTATTTAATAATTGTATCCAATTAAAATATCAAGTATACATAAATTAATTTGAAAAAAAAGAAAAAAAACGTAACACCACTAACCTTGCACGCTGACATTTAGATCTTGTATATAGCAAATAACGAATCTACTCTAATTAAAAGTAAAAATAACTTCTTCGAGACTAAGATTAAAAACGTTCGGTGATACATCAAAGCTTCCTAAGCAAACAATCTCTGTTGTAGAAAAATGAAGCCGTGCCCGATATTGGCCGTACCCTCTATATCTTTTGCTCGAAGTGAATATATATACACGCGCGTAAAGTACAACGGTTGATCTGCCATTTTTCTCGAACGCGGCGGCAGACTATACGGGCTGGCGCGCGCCCGAGTGCGAATTTTTCTTTGTCACTTCCGAGCTGATTTTTCATAAAAAAGTTTGACGTATTTCGCCGCATCGGCGTGGGCGAGAATTTATACACGCTCGAAGGCGCGCCACCGCCGCCGCGCACTTTTCGATCAATCAGAAAGTGGATATACGCGACGAACTCTCTGTTTACTCTCGCATGCACGCATCGAGTTTTCTCGCGAGGGGCTATTTTGCGTGTACAACAATAATTGCATCGCGCGTCGAGGTGGATGGAGTTGCACATCACACATGCGCGCGAGCGAGTGCTTTTGATAATGGGAAACGTCTGATTTATGGATGGATGGGACGGATATTAATAAATGCAACGCGAGAATATTTAATCACCTTTTCGTCGCATCCATTATTTACGTGCGAAGTGTGTTCAGTGTTGTGTTGCCGCGCGGGTATACGCGAAACAAAAGAGCAGGCGCAACATACGCGTCCAAGAGCGACGAAGCGTAAAATGTTTGCTTGGTGCGCACGTGCGCGGATTAATGTAATGCATAGACTTTTTTTGTAAATACATTAACGTCCCTTATATGTGACCCACTTACCGCGAATACGAGCAGTGCATCCCGTAATGTATTTACACTTCATTTTACAAGATGGATTGCAATATTCCTGAACCGCGTGAGCAACGGAAGCGAAAATTATTAATAACGAATAATTTGATTGAGAGGATAAAATAAGAAGAAGGTATTTAATCGATGAAAAATAGTATCAAGATATAAGCGATACATTATTTCTTAATCTTCTGCAAATTTATATTGTAGTTTGATATATGATGAAATTTTATTTTAAAAAATTGATTTTTTTTACTACATATAAGTACTTATAAGAAAAATTTAATGGAAAAACAATGGAAAAATTTACAAAATAAGTAGATAAAGAACAACTCTAGTCAGACGTCAGTTTTATAGAAAATGAATTTCTTTATGTGTTTTTTTTTTATTTTATCTTTCTTCTATAAATCTTCAGATCATTGGATTTATCCGATTTATTTCTAATTAGTTTCTGTCAGCGGTTTTATAACTCGCAATAACCGATATTACTTATCTTTATTACATATTGGATTACGTTCTTACTTACTTCTACAATAATACATAATCTCTATAGATACCCTACATACATATTATATATAAAATAATGATTTTTCATCTTTTCCAAATATAAGAAATTTACAAAAACAAATGAAAAGTATAAGCGACTCACAAATATCAAAGACAGTCGGAAATATTAAAATCTCACGTTGCAAAAGTCATCTCGGAATTCCATCCGAATATAATCGCGGCGATCTCTCTTTGCATCCTCCTGGGTGCATCTGTTCTCTCTCCTTAGTGTGTGCGCGAACAGCTGAACTTGGTCGCCCAGAACTTCGCCAAGATTTAATAACTCCGTCCTCATACTCCAATTAAAATACGAATATAAAGAGATTCCTCGTTCCGCGTGTTGAAAAGTCGCCTCGCGTCTCTTTCCGCGCCAGAAAAAAGGAGACCCGCGCTTTTGCGCGCATCTGCGTAAAGTAGAGCTGAAAACTGCCTCGACGGCGGGGATCTCGCGGAATTTCCTAGACTTGAAATAGTTTTTACCAGGTCGCTCGCGAGAAAAGAAAAGGAGAGAAGGGAGAGGGAAGGAAAGGTCGAAGAGTTGGGCAAGGTTTGGTGGAAAGGGCAGGAGGAGGTAGAGAACGCGAGGCTTAACTCGCGCAGAGGGTCGAAAGTCGGAACTCGTAAAGCAACGAGGAAGATCCTCTCCTCGGCGTATAAAGTTCTCTAGAGAGAGAAAGAGGAGAGAGCGAGAGCGAGCTTTTCCTTATCTCTCTCTTTCTCCCTTACTCTATCTTCCCCTTTCATTCTCTCTCTCTGTCTCTGTCTCTCTTCCTCTTTCTTCGCGACTTTTTACTCACTTTATCCCGTGTATATATATACACACGCGCGCGCGCAAAAGGGACTCCCTATCTTCCTCCGTCCCTCTGGCCTCTGTTCTTGTCTCCCGCGAAATCGCGAGGGGCTTTATAGCGCGCGGCGCGCACTTTTCCGCATCTTGTCGACGCGGCACACTACAGCGACAGCAGCGCTTTGCGACTTCCTTTGAGTTTTCTCTTCGACGATATTTCGGCGGTTTCCCGCGCAGCCTCTTACGCTGCGGCGCATATAAGAAGAAGCCTATCTCGGGCGAGGTATATGAGCGCGCGTACGCGAGAAATCGTCGAGTGGATCACGCGCGGCGCAGAGTCGAGAGGAGTTTGATCGGTTTAAGTGTCGTTGTTGGAAATTTGAATGTGAAGCTCAGAAGCACCCGCCGGCTATGGTATAGCTGCGCGTAGATGAGATTCTTGGTAGCAGAGGCGAATGGTTATTGTCGAGTCGCTCCGTGCGATATTGTAAATTATGAAGCGAGATGTAACGAGCAGCCGTATAAATGATGCCGGGATAATTTAATTTGAGGAGTGACTTTGAATGCTTTCTGCTTGAACAATCTGAAACTGTTAATGCTGATGCAGACATTGAACTAAAATCTTATTTATTTTAAAGTCATAGGCATAGTTTATATATTTATTCCCATCTCCACTATAATGGCCACTTTTATAGCCTGAACAGCGGGGAAAAAATCGCGTTTGATTCCCTCTTTTCCATTATTCCCGCTAATATATCATCGTCTAATTGTCTACGTTTTCAGTGAATTTGGTTAAAATTAACAAAATTATAACGTGTAAATACAAAATAACTTTTTAAATCTATAAAATGGCCACGATCGAGATGGGAATAAAATACTATATGCAACACGGGACTAAAGTCGATTATTCTCTTGGGTGATAACAGTGAACTCACCCACGGGAATAATGAGCGACTTTAGTCCCTTATTATATTACGTACTATTAAAGTCAACAAAACGTTTTATTATATTTTAAGTTTTTTGGACATTGGAAATAACATAGATAGAAGTATTAAATATATTTTATAATGTGAAAGAAAAATAATAAATCTATAATTAGAATCTAAAAAATAATATTTAAGTGTTCGTTAATTAATGAATTTTTAGAACAAGAAATTTTCAAATGTCCTTATATTTTAAATCGTAAAATTTATTTTTAAACTTCATCATAACATCATTAAAATAATTACATGTAACGCAAAGAGTATAATTTTTCCAATTAAGAAAATTCCAGCAACTAACTTGAAAACATGACCTACAAAATTTTCTAAATAAATCATCTTTCCTGCACAGGCACACGTATAGGTACACGCGTTCCAGAAAAACACACTACATCCACGTGAAAATTCTCAACTATCGCGCACGCACCGCAACAACACCGAAAAAAAGATAGCCTCTGAACACCCTCGATCTCTCCTACTGAGCATCACACGTGAAAAAAAAGGAAAAGTAGTGCTGGAGCGCAGCTCGTGACCGCGCTTGCGCTGCTCTGGACGAGAGAGAAATTCCCAAGATCGACCTTCGCTCCCGGCTCTCGACATCCGGCCAGTTTTAATGGTCGCGGCACGAGGTAGAGAGTGGAGGACACGCGCGACACACGACGTCCCTCTGATCTCGGCGGCGAGAGAATTTCTCCGCATTAGCCTGTGTGCGAGTATCGCGTGCCTTCTTTGCGTGCTCCGAGCGCGCGCGCACATTTACGCGCATGGCGAATCTGCTGTGCTGCAGCTAAGCGCGCAAAAGAAGCGCGTGCCGGGCATTAACGCCGTAAGAGGCGACGTTTAACGAGCGGTTCGCGGCGGTATTTGAAAAATTTTTATGTTGCTTTGTTTAATTGCCTATGGTGGGTTGGGGTGTCGTTGGTGTAAAGGTTAGTTTCGTTCTCAGGCGGTTTAGCGACTAGAGGTATTTTAGTTTTTATTCGAAGGAGGTTTTGTATCTGACGATGGTGATTCGGAAATGTTAGTGATTTAGGGCTCCCTGGTAGAAATGTTAACCAAAAGCTAATTTTCAGTTAATTTTATTGCTAAAAACGAACATTGCTTGTATTTCATAATTATGTACCAATCCGAAATAAATTATGGCATTTAAACTTCATAAAATTTAAGTAATACTTACTAGGAGAGTGTCAGGAATCCGGATCACGGATTCGGCTGAAACTTCGGGATATATTTTTGGATATAGAAAT
>UXGD01007990.1:0-10153 GCA_900474315.1 Torymus auratus | reverse complement strand
AAAAAAAAACTGTAGATTGATCTTAGTTGAAGCCTTCACAATTATAGTATACAATAAAATAGTCACTTTTTCCCCGAAAAAGGGGTCTCCACAGGAAAGAGTTAACATTCCTTCGAGTATTTTTTCACTCTTTTCTTTCATGGTTAATTTTCGTTCTACGCTAAACATTCTTCAAAGACAACGCGTGAGATTATACCCTTGTCCTTTCTGCGTCTCTCCGTCTCTTTCTCACACACACACACACACACACAGAGTTTCTGTTGGCCTCTTCTCCTCCATTCCTTCCTCTCATCCCCTCCGTTCGCGTCCTCGCAGAAAGGCAATTTCACGCCGGAGTGCCACGAACAAGTGAATATTCCTTTGCAGAAATGAGTTTCTTCGCACTCCGGCGGTGGCGACGGCGGCAGCCTTTCGCGATTACGTAAATACGCCGCCGAGGCGCACGTCTTGCAAATGCAAACGAGTCTGCTATTTATCGAGCCCGCTGCCTCTCACCGCTAGGTAATACCAAAAAATATTGTTTTATTTCTCGTGGCGGCGAAAAGTATATTCAACGCTGCATCGACGCGAACGAACGAGAGAAGGAATAAGTGGAAGAAGTACAACAAGAAAGTGTATACACGGTTGTTGCGAGAGTAAGAGAAGAAAAAAATAACGCGTAATAGAAGCGAGGTCCGGTTGTCCCCGAGACGTGGGGTGAATTTAAATTGCTTGTGCGGCACGCTCTCTACCCATCTCGGTAGACCTTTTCCCGATGCATTGGTCGTACAGTCGCGAACAGAAGTCAACTCTCAGTTTTACATTTAGACCTTATTTGAATATGGATAATGGCGCTGGCATTGCTATGAATACCGGTAAATTAAAGAAGGTCGTGTTGCTGGATCTGGTGCCTATTATTTGAGGAGAAATCTGAAGTCGGTGAGATAATAAAATATAAAATTGGTTAGGAATGTTCAAATTGTTGGGCTATTCAATTTTATTTTGAAAATTATTAAGCTTTTGTAATTGGTTGATCAGACTTGATTACGTTATTTATATAGAATTTAACGTCCGCATCCGCATTTACACTTCTCAAACATGAAATGCTTCTTCCAGTAGAAGTACAACTCGAGAATAAGAATAATTATTATTATTAATCTTTATGAGTTTGAAACAACTCTTTTATACAGCATCATCATTTTTTTAAAAAAGCTCACATATCAATAGAGAATAGAAATCTCACATGGTTGATGAAACACCCACATCATCTATGCAGTAAATAAATCAACAAAGAATGATTATGTGAATTATACTTCATATTATTTATATCGCAAAATAATCTCTTAAAGAGATTCAAATTGCGTTAATAAATAAATAAAAAATATTATCTACATAATCGATAATACTACCGTTAATCCTCATCTCTGAAATCTTTTCGCACTTCATTCGTTCTCATGCAATATGTACTTCCTGTGGCGAAAAATGAAGTGGCTTTAATCGAATCTCCGTCATCGTTGCGAGGCGGCAACAAAATGAATAGTCAAAGGACTTATTTGACGAAATCCTTTTGCGCGCTTGCACTTGGGAGGACTAAAAATTCTGCGAGCTTTCGAGACGACAAAGTTGAATCGACCCTCGGGGGAAATGTTTCCGGCATTCCTTCTCCTCCGCTTCTTTCTTCCCGCTTAGTCGAAGAAACTCGATTACCAAATAAATACGCTAGCACTTCGGCCCTTTCGTCCACTGCCGGAAAAGGTGTATATACATCCTCCGAACGGGTTTACACCCAGAAAGAGCGTGAGCTCCTATTTATTGTAGACACGCTGAGTCTGCTTGAAAAAATAAGCGCGTGCTCATGAGCGTTCAGGTTGTTTGTGAAGAAATCGGCAAAGTTTCTCCTTGGAGAAGTCTTACTATGGATTATGCTTTTTTTTGTCTGTATGTTGGAGAACTTCGAATGCATTATAAATCGTGAAAAAATTGTTATTTCAGTAAAATTTAAATTTATTTTATCTTATTTTTTTCTATCTAATAGAATATGGATTTTAAATTTTGAGCAAGATCGATCAATATATATCGACGGCTGAGCGGAACAACATCGTATCTCAGCGCTCGGTTGAAAAACGTCGTATCTCGGCTCTTTTATGGCCAAGTACGTGGCCAGTATACGGCGAGATATGACTTTCTTCGTCTGCGCGCCGAGACAAGACGTTCTTTAACCGCCCGGTGGGATACGACGTTCTTCAACCGGGCGCTGAGATACGACGTTGTTCCGCTCAGCCGTCGATATACTATTTATTGATAAATATCTATTACCTTATTAAAAAAAAAAGAATTTTCAAGAGAATGTCAGATACTGATGCGATTTTAGTAAAATAAATAAATTTAATTTACAAAGTTTTCCCAATTTGCCAGTTTGCAAAATCAAAATCCAGGTTTCGAAATACATTTTTCGATACAGTATGCGTAAAATGCGATTTTACACATTCTATAATTTTTTTAAATCACTTCTACGCTCCCTGTATAGAAAAATATCGTTCGATACACGTGTGAAAGATAATTCTACAGTCGTGTGATTGTCACTCTCTCTTCGCTCGGGCGACAAACCTCACACTCGTGCTAGAATCAACACTTTCTCACTTGTATCGAAATATACTATTACATCCTTCTTGATTTATTTATATAAAAATATTTTGTCGTCACTACGACGTAATTAATTGATCCAGGGTGTTGTATAAGTATTTATTGATGCCTATATTGAGTTCGTACCAAATTTTACACAATTACCAACACGATTAGCTTACTAGGAGAGGGTCAGAGGTCCGGATCTCGGATTTGGTTGAAACTTTGGGATAGGTTTTTGTATATAGAAAAATGAAGAAAGCTGCAATATTAGACACTAACGCTCAAAAAATCTAAAGTTCTGGGCACTTTTAGCTTGATTTTGCAAAAAGTCTTGAAAAAAACCTTTCCTTAAAACGGCATCTATTTAGTCTTAGAATATCTTAGAAATTATTTCAAGTAGAGAAAATAAAACTAGAAAAAACGAGCTCTCGTTTGCTTTTTTAAGGATTAAAAAATGTCCATTCCTTCCAAAGTTATGAACGTTTAAAGTTGAGCATCGAAAACGCATTGTTTAATCTCCAAAATTCACTGTTCGACTACCAGCGTATTTTTGGTGCACTTTTGATACTCAACTTTAAACGTTCATAACTTTGAAAGAAACAGACATTTTTGAATCCAAAAAGCAAATGAAAACTCGTTTTCTCTAGTTTTATTTTCTCTAATTGAAATGATATTTAAGATATTCTAAAGTTAAATAGTGGCCTTTTTAAGGAAAGGTTTCTTTCAAGACTTGTTTCAAAATAAAGCTAAAAGTGCCCAGAACTTTGGGTTTTTTGAGCGTTAGGATCTAATATTGCAGCTTTCTTCATATTTCTATATCCAAAAATCTATCCCAAAGTTTTAGCCGAATCTGTGATCCGGACCCCTGACCCTGTCCTAATTAGTTAATAACTACCTTCGACGCATGCCCTTCCATTGAGCTGTAGAGAGGACTCACATGTTTTAATCGCATCTTTTCCCTTCAATCTTGCAATTTGGTGTATTAGCAATAATATTTTTATAAATCAGGTGACATTAGAAAGGACTGTTTATTCATACCTGTGATCTTCAAACATTCATAGTGTATATTAAAAAATCTTTAATTTTCTTTTTTTAAATAGGTTTTGTTATAATACGGTGACAATAACATTGACACAAATCCCCTTTATAAAAGGCGATGGCCGGATGTTGTGAAGCATTTAATTCGATGAACGTGATTGGTTGAAGGCAAAAACTGCGAATCAACATTGAATTTAAAATTTTTGTATTTAAAACTAAATATTGGATCAAAGTACAATAAAAAATTTTTGTTTTTTTTCGCGAATAAAAATGAGATAATTGCCATACGATTAAAGATTACGATTAAGATTGCCAAAATGATTAAAATTAAATTATAAAGAAACATTACACTAATAACCTTAAAAAGAAGACAGTAGGCGCAAACCGCATTTAAATTTAGTTAGTAAAGATCGTCGGGTGGGAAGAAAAGGGTGTCATCTCGGCTCGGCGCGTAAGAAGGTTATTTATTTAATTAAATAAAAACCGTACTGTCGGTAAGTAGATCTCTGCAATTGACCACTTTTCACATGGATATCTCATGAAAATACCAATAGAATTATTCAGAAAAAATCAGCATATAGTGTTTACGTATACGAAGCGCTTGACGTTCGTCTTTTTCCAAATAGACGTTTGAATGTTGATTTAAAAAATATTGAAATTTGGGTTTCACATGGCCTTAACGGACACTCTACGCCGTGGACCACCAGGGACGCCAACCACGCAGAATACCTCGGTTGGATGGATTGTTATCGAAGCCATCAGTTCCCAACCACAGGACCATCCCAGGGTGTTGACCACAAGTTGCTCCCAGCTGGAGTATCTTATCTGGACTGAACCTTAAAGAAATTATGGGAGATCAAAGAGGTCTGCGAACCTAAACCTCTCTCTGCGGACGAACGTGAATGTGAGCGCGTACGCATCGAAGGGTGTCGTCATACTGAATTCAGACAATACTTGATCCCCGACATCCCGTCAAGGGGGACTACTTTCCTGATAGAAAAGAGACGCTCGGTCTTTCGTGTGCTCCGTACTTAGCATACGAGTCATCCAGCAACTCACTGAGGACGAACATGTCCGGTTTCCGAAAACTGCGCTTTTGTTTTTAAACGATCCACCTACGTAGACGACATCTCCTTTTGTGCCAACAACCGTTCCTCCGCTCTCGAACTGCGTGACAAGAGAATTCAATTATCCTCTTCGGAAATGAGTGACCAATAATCCCGCACTGATCTTCCTGAGCTCGAATGACTACGTCCACGTTGGAAGGATTTCCAGAGCAAGCAGCCTGTGAAAATGCTTGGACTTGCTGGGAACCCTACGGAGGATGCTTATCGATATAAAGCTCCTCGATCCATGGAACTTACTCCCGGCACCAAGCGGTCAGCGTTGTCAAGAATTGCCTGGCTCTTCGATCCGCTGGGATGGTTGAGTCCAGTTACCATCAGGGCGAAAATTTTTCTAAAATAAATGCAGCAGTGCAAGCTCGATTGGCACAATTCTTTGCCCTCTCCACTTCGCGAACAGTGGCAGGAGTTTGATGATCTTCTCCTATCGGTGGAGATGATGCGTATTCTTCGGTAGTTAGGCACTCAAGCTACTCACGCATTTGGCGTTCACGGCTTCGCGGACGCCACCCAATCAGCCTACGCCACGGTAGTTTAAGTGACAGATAACACTCCTACTGGACTCAGATGCTCAAGTCTGCTAGTCGCTAAGACTCGGACAGCATCGCTCTAAACGAAAACTATTCCCCGCCTCAAGCTGTGCGCCGTGGCTCTTCTGGCGCAACTTCTGGCAACAGTCACGTGCAAATATCAGGAACAAGTTGAAGCAGTCTTTGCCTGGACCGACACCAGCATTTTCTTAGCCTGGTTACGTAACGAGCCATCGCGGTGGCCTGTCTTCGTTGCCAACTGGGTCGCTCAGACCCAACGGGCAATCTCAGCAGTCACATGGAACCATGTATCGTCGCAGGGAAATCCCGCGAACGGAGAGTTGTGTGGTACTGATCCGCATACTCTCAACCATCATCGATTCTGGCGGTGCAAACCTGAGTAGTTGACAACCCGTGGGGTTGTGGCTCGTGAGTCAACCCGATGACCTTCTTCAAATGGAGCTTAACCAAGATCAGCCAGTGTTCTTCGCTCAGGAAGTCGACGATGACTTTACACTGCGCTTCTCATGCCTTACCAACCTTCTTCGAACAGTTGCTCACTGTTCCAGGATGATGTGGCTTCTATAACTGGACAAAAAGTTCCTTCTTTATACAGAGGAACTCAACCATGCTCTTCTCAAGTGTACTGGGTTTGTATAGCGACGTGCCTTCCCCGACGAAATCACTGCTCTGCTGCACGACCCGGTAGTCTGAAAGCGCAGCCCTTTACAGACACAGCATATCTACTCTCACTGCTCAAGTAGAACACTGTTTGAATTCTTGTCCACTGACGCCGCTAACCACGGATCTCCTCACTGGTTACGTACTTAACGCTCTACTCGAACCCTCCACCGACGACCTTGTCAATCTCGACGACCAGACACATTGGAACCACATACAAGGCATTAAAAAACAATTCTGGAAGCGATGGACTCGAGACTACCTTCACACTTTGCAACAAAGGCATAAGTGGTACCGCACGCAAGCTAACCTCTAGGACAACGACCTCGTCGTCATTCTGGATGACACCTTCCTCCAACAAGGTAAATGGCCACTCAGAAGGGTGGTTGGCACTCACTCTGGTCCTGATGGACAAATTCGAGTGGCTACCGTCCGAACACACTGGGAAGAATACACCAGACCTATTGTCAAGCTCGCCCGGCTGTCAATATTAACGTTCAGTTTCGCCCAATTGGCGAAAGGTGGGTGGGATGTTTCAATTATCGAAAGTCTGCGGAATCTGCAACCACGTGGGCGAAAAAGGTGGTACCATCAGCGCCTTCGCGACGATCGACCACTCACCCACTTAGCGCGGGGGTCGCCCGGCGAGTACCAGTTCGCGTTCACCTATAAAAGGCCGCGTGCCACGCTCCGGAGCCCTCTTCGACTGGGATTCTCCAACCGAGCGGACCTCCAGTCTACTAATATGCTCTTTCTTCCAGATCATTCTTCTTTAATTTACAGCTTGACGTAAGTCTGCAAATTATTATTGTACTAATTTCTATCATTCATTCTCTTCTATATAAGTCATCTTTTTCTCTCAATAAATGTGTTAGATTCAGACCCGTTTCGAAACAATTTTCCTTACATGACCCGGCGTCTCCCAATCAAACAAACAACTACATTAAACGGAACTGGCATCTCAAAAATTTCTTCTTTCATATTGTTGTGGTGCAGAAGAAAAATCAAATTAAACTAGAAAAAAGTCAATGGAAATATAAAATAAATAATCGGGTTCCCTACTGTGCATAAAATTGATTTAGATATCCTTCTATAAAATCTGATTTTTTGAATATATGAAAATCGCAAGGCCATAGCCATTTCGTATTACTGTACATACACTTATAGAGCTCCTATATAAAAAAATTTGGTATGTATGATAGAAAACAAAACAATGAAACAGCTCTTCAAATCATACAAAAGCGCCCATCGCATTACCTCTTGCGCTTTCCTTTTTATACCGTTGAGCTTATTTACTCGCTCGCACGCGCATCAATTTTACAAAAAAGAATGACTGTAATAACCGCACCTGTTCATACTATGCCCACGGAAGTGCAGAAAAATATGCTGCAGCAGCTCTTGGTATTTTTTACGCTACGTTACGTATTTCGCTCTTTGACGCGTGCGACTCGTCTCGAGGGACGCGTTTGCGCGTAAAAAAAAACCTCTTTAATGCACGAGCACCAAGCTTTTACCATCGATGCCGCTTCCTCTCATTTTTTGCATTTCCGTGTTTGACGGAATCGTTTGCTCCATCATGTCACCCATCTAGTGAAATTTTTCTACCTTTTTATGTTTGATAGCGCTATACGAGCGTCTGATTTTCATAAGCACCGCATATTATATTATATTAGCAAAGGGGGGTTAAATTTCCGCGGGCGGTATGGCTTCATTTCCGTGGTCGCAATTGAATGACTTCGATTGCGGTAGAAGAGGGGGAGCAGGCGCTGCGGCATCATCAAGAGATAGCGCTGGGCTTTTGTGCGAGGGATGAATATAACACGCACTAAATGGAAGTGCGCTCATTAGAGTTGTTATGAAAACAGGAATCGAGAGAGGGCATGGAAAAGTAGATGCAGTCGAGACTAATCAGATGTGAATTCGTTGAATAGCAGTGGCTTTTTATAAGCTAAAGCTTTCGATAATGCTTGATATAACTTCAACTTCAAAGGGATAGATAAAATATTTTTTAATCATAATTAAAGCGCAGCATTACGTTGAAAAAAGTGAATTTTTTTTAACTTGAAAAACGTTTCAGAAAACGCGGGGTTTATTTTTAAAATTACAGTATATTCGAAAATAAATCGAATTAAAAATAAAAATATGACTAAAATAACTATCCAGCTACTTGCAATTGATAGTGAGAAAATATTAATTTATTTGCAATCACAACTCAATGTATTTTTGCTTACACCTTTCAATAAAAAGATATAATTAGTGTAATATCATGTCATGTGTTATGTCTTCTTATGCAGAATTAAATAATTAAACATATACCTTCGACTTTTCACATTTTATTTAATAATTTAAAATGTTTCGTAACTGATCACGACAACTTATTTTAAAAATATTTTAATAACACCTGACTAGTTCATTCAATTTTATTTAAATCAAAATTTCCTCAGAATTTGGTGACATAAACTTCTCTCACTGTCCATCCACACACAGCTGAACTTCTCAATATATTCATTGCCATGCCTACCACATAATAGGATATAATCTCCAGCCACAGAAGCGCGCGCGCCGATTATCGCACGAAAATATAATAGACCCTTTCGATGGCCTCCCCATCTACCTTCTCCACCTCTTGCTCCATTCGCAAGGGCCGGTGGAGACGCGGTCGTAAAAGGACGCATCGCAATAAACCTGCCGCTCGTGCTAGCGCGCTTTAAGCGGAGAAACACACCGCGTCGATCGGTATTTACGGCCCTGCAATGAAATAGACGCGAGTGCATGCGCGCGCTAGAAAAGATAGTCTCCAATGATCGTTATTTATCGCGACTTTTGTGTTTTGGCGCGATTCGAAATTGCTTCTAGAGTTTTATACAGGATTCAGCTTTTTTTGCTCACAGCGAGTGACGAGATAACTTTTGTTTTCGAACTTCTCGTGGAGCAGCTACGTGCCAGGCGATTGATCGTTCGCTGGTTACACGTATCCGAGAATTCATGCGGTGTTAAAAGAGGAAGTCTATGGTTTAGTAGTTGTTTCAGAATTTTGGTGATGTAGTTCCTTGCGAAACGGTTAAAGTTGTATATAGAACGCGTGATATCAAACAGTATACACATTATCAATCATTTACACTGAACCATATAATCAGTCATATAAAGTTATTGAAAGCATTAGGACATGACTCAGAATATGATTTAGCACGAATTAAAGTAAACAAATTTTATGTTGAAAATTGGAATTTCCGCGTGCCCATAAGAACAATATTCGCCACAAGAAAACCTAGTCCGAGTCTGACTTATGTTTGACTATTACTACTTGTTCCAAAAACTTATTTAATAAACTTATTAAAAATGATCGCCTATACAATTTTCATTGTATTTTTTTGTCGCATGAACAATAAAAATATTTGTTTTTCACTTAAATCTTTCAAAATAAAAATACCGTTAAAAAATGTTGCAGTGGAAGAATACATAATTACTACAGCATTCTGATGTTATTAGTACTTCTTTAGTTATGCAACAATACTAAATAAAGAATAATTATATAATCTAGATATTTCACAAATATTTAATCATTTGAGAATTTCATACATTTCTTAGTATTTTGACATATAATGCTGAAATAAAGAAAAATAAAGAATATTACAATAAAATAAACGTTTTCCACAATTCGCCCAACACTAAGAACTAACTATACAATGCAATCATTGTATTAGGAGATCCATAAATAGGTATTTGAAAGACATTCTCGTTGAATATCGGCATTGTCTCTTTGTATATCACACATGTATAGCTCAGACAATACACATAGGTACTCGCACGTATACGCCCACATGACAACCTCCAGCGCGTTTATCGACTAGATCTCGCGCTGTATACAGTCACGGCGTGAACGTGAAGAAAGTATCAAACCAAGACTTCTGCCAAGTACAATTGAGATTTCTTTTGCTCGCATTTCTCGTTTTCGTCGGTGCCCTTGAAGATTTTTCGTGCAAAGGAGTTTATAATAATGGCTTGCGAACATTTTGCTATGTACACCTATCGGTGACGTTTGCGGTACTTTGCCTTTTTTCGACATGTGGATACTATCTCTCTCTCTCTCTCTCTCTCTCTCTCTCTCTCTCTCTCTCTCTCTCTCTCTCTCTCTCTCTCTTGCTCTTTCTCGCTCTCTCGCGCTCTCTCTTGCTC
>UXGD01007989.1:0-10154 GCA_900474315.1 Torymus auratus | reverse complement strand
TTAAATAATTGTTTTTATTTAATTAGTTATTATGATTATTTCGATAAAGTATTACGATTACAAAATGTTAAGTTATAGTTGTGACAAGACACGATTCTTTACATTTTTGTCACCTTAATCTTGATATTGTATCGAAAACTGTATTATCTTGAATATTGAGGCAAGACAATACAATATCAAGATTAATCTTGCTATATCACGCAGCCCTAATTTTCTCGGATTTATCATAAGTTTTTCATTTCAAGAATTTTCACATAATAAACTCATAGTCCCTGATAAACATTGTTTTAGAAACAAAATGATTCTCAAACGTTGGAAAAAAATATAGAAAAATAACAAAGATTCCTTTCTATTTTCAATTGTTTTTTGTCAACCATACCTATAATTCTTGAAGTCCCAGTTATTTAAACAATTTTATTGCTAGTGCTGAATATATCCTAACATAAGACCTATTTTATAAGATCATTAAGATTTGTATGAATTATTTTGCAGATGGTTAATTTTTGTAATAACACCAATTAATTGTCATTAAAAAAAAGAAAAAGATGATATTTCAACCTGACCTTTTATAAATCGAATTTCAATTCGCCGTACTTTAAATTACCCAGAACACGGAAACGAGAAATAATCTGATTTTCGGCCATAATAATGAAATCGTCGACATTGCTTAACTGGCTTGAACTTTTCCTACCTCTCCTTCTCCCCTTCCAATTATTACGAGCGGATAGCTCGGGCGCTCCTCCGTCGCTCTTCTCACGGAATTCCTCGACTTAACAGAAACGCCGCACATCCACAATTACGCGCTCGCTCACATAGAAAGACCGAAAACAAGAGGCGAGCCGCACTGAAGAGGATAGCTCTATATAGTACGCATAGCATTCTCTCTCTCCCTCTCGTCCAGGAGCGAGGGTGGAAAATATCGAAGAAACCCGGTGGCCGAGAGCAAAGTTCCATCGTTTCGTTTTCAGTGATGCATGACGCCGACGTTACTACTGACCCTATCCGCCCACCGAAACAACCCTATTTCCCTTTCGACCCTTCGGCTGTCCCTCTTCTCTCGCGCTCTATCTCTCTCCGCTTCCGCCGACGAGAAGTTCAGACCTCCCGTTACTATATACGCCCTTTGGATATTTATTTCCATTTATTTCTCTTGACGAGTGTGCGGTAAGAAGGAAACCCGCACACTCACACGTATACATACATATACATATAGAACCATGAGTCTTTCAGCATCGTCACACTCTGTTTCCATCGATGCGGTGGCGCAGAGTTTTCCGTCTCTCCCTTTTCCTTACCATGTAAGAGTGTCCGAGGCGCCTCGGATGACAATGCGCGACGTCGCCGGACAAGTCCAGTCGAGGATTTGCGCACGGGGAGACAGAGAGAATTCGTGTTCGCGCGGCGAGTGGCGTCGACGTAATTCTCTCGATATAAGCTCTCTCTTGCGCGTGCGTCGCCATATACGAGGGATTTTTCTCGCCGTTGCAGCCACCGAGATGAAAGTCTTTTTTCTCCGTTGAGAAAAAGCACCAGCGAGCGCGGTCGTCTTGTTATAGCGCGTTAATGTGCTGGAAGCGCAAATAATTCGTGTCGAGTATATAGTCGCACGTTTCTTTTTTTATTTATTTTTATTAATTTTTTTTTTTTTTTTTTTTTTTTGCAATGCATCAATCAATATTTTTATAGTAATTTAATCTACGTTACTGTGATATAGTCGTCAAACTTATAAAAATAGACATTGATTATATGAATAAATAAAAGTCACAGGTATAATGAGTATTTCAGCCTTGATAAGGTAATATCACTGCACCTTTATCTAACATTTATCTATTAATATTAAGACATCTTTCATAAGAAAAAATCATGTGAATAAGAAAGTACAATCAATAATCAATATGAGTACCTCCACCGAGAAAAAAAACTGTCTGTTCTTCTTCAATAATCCAAAAGGGAAATAAATCACGAAGACGGCGGCGCGTGCGCGACAGAAATAAGATTGTACTTATAGCCTTAATGCCCAAGTCACGAACGACCAAGCGGAAGAGAGAAAGAAAGAGAGAGAGAGTGAGAGAGAGAGAGACCATTTGACGATCGCCCACGGGCGTTTGCGCTTGGCGAAAAATCCGGATGGATTTTGCAATTCCGCAACGGTCGTTGCTGCTGCTCTTTTCTCTCTCTTTCTCTCTGTCCTATGCGGTTTTCGCCCCTGGGACTGAAGCTTTACCGTCACGAAAATGGAGAGCTTTTCCCTCAAATGCACGAACAGGAGAGACAAAGACAGAGTGAAAGAGAAAAAGAGATCGGCCAATGCTCCGCCTTTAGGCCAAGAGCAAATCTTGGGATTACAATGAGTGAAGCCGATTTCGAACCTAAATAAATAGCGCTATGGGAGGGGGAGGCTTGCCAACCCCGTCATCTCGCACTCTTTCGCCTTCGACGCTCTCGGCTTTTCATTATTTATGCCTTATTTGCGCTCTTGACCGGAGTTTGATTTGCAAGCTCAATTTGGGCTATTTATTTGTGAATTAGCGTCAACATGTAGACCAGAAAAGTAGGAGTACGATCATTTCTGGACGACGGCAACATATTGAAGCATATAGTTAATACGTATATCCTAGCTGTCTAAAAATACATGTCTATATATAATTCCTATTTATTATAGAAGATGTATATTATTCAAAAGTTTATATCTATTCTCAAAGAAAAGTATGATAAGAAATTCATGAATCATTCTTTTTTTATGCATAAATATATATAGATAGCTAAGGTACGTATTGCCTATATGCTCAAATATCTGGTCGTTAACCTTAAAACGTTCTTCTTGAATCTTACTTGGAGAAAACATATTTAGCAAATATTTCTCAACGTAATCTTCTGTGTATTTTTATTTTAAAATATCTATATTTATAACTTGTTTTGAAAAAGCTGGTTCTAAGAAGCTTTATTGAAAAAAAATAAAGATTATTATTGGCACTTATAACAAAAACAAAAACATTTTTGTTTCATTGGCACTTTTTGCCTTCTCAAACTTAATTTACTATGTCATTCAATTAATTATTGATGCAAAAAAAGAAAAGAGATAGAATATCCTAGAAGTGATATTGATTTCACACGAGACCAAAACACGAGCGTTTTGACTATGCTTAGTCATGTATGGGTAATTCGGCCAATTCAATCTAAAAAAGTTTTTTCCCATAAAGTGGTACCTATAGACAAAGAGGTACACGTAGCGGAGTTTGGTGCGTATGGCAGAATTACCTCAAGTTATCTTAATATAATTTTCATTAATGGCTCTATATAATAACTTAACGGTTAAACAATATTTTTGAAAAAAGCAGGAGTACAGATAAATTTAATCGTTTTTCATGTTTTTTTTCCTTGAAATCTTTATATTTTATGATATTTGTTACGTTCTTGCGAACACGTTCAGACACAAAAACAATTTTCCTTAAAAAATGGCCGATTTGTAAGATACGTTTAAGAAACGTTGTGTCTTCTAAATTTTGTTAACCGTTCCAAAGCTGCCTCTTCAAGGATGCAAAAATTTACAAAACTACTTGAAGAATACCTCGAATCGGCACTGTTAATCCCTACAGCAATCAATTTCATGCTAACCCCAATTCCAGAAACAAAGAGCGTAGTTGATCATAGGCTCGAATTTATAGGTCAATTTGGGGATAAATCTAATTCCCTTAATTAAGGAAAAACGTCCGAACAAAAGTTTCCACTCCCGCTATCGACTCTTTGCACAGAAGCAGCAGGCAATAAGCCCCGTGCGCAGCGGCAGCAGCAACCTGTCTTCGCAAAACTCGGACATAATAAACGGACAATCAATCAATTACCCTCTTTCTCTCCTCGCCGGCGTGCGCATCTCTCTCCTTTCTCTCCCTTTGTTCCCTCACTCCCCGCGCGAATCTCTCGCCCCGTCTGATCCTCGCGCAAATCCTTTGTCTAGCATCCTCTCTTTTCTCTCCCTCTCTATACAGCACTTACCGACTGTTTACGCGCCCCGGGGGCTTACAATCTCAGAATGTGTGTGTGTGCGCGCGCGCGTCTAAGCGAATCGACATCTTGCAATCTTCCGCGCGCACCTGCGCACCGATAATACATGCGGGGGGTTGTTTGTCCTCGTGCCCCCTTTTCGTGCCCTCCGCCCTACACTCGTACCCATATAACATACACAAACATTAAGCATGGTTTTTCCCCCCAATATACCCGCACATGCATCGCTTATAATATACATGCTGCGCTGCACGCACAATAATACAATTCGTTAATTTGATCGTGGCAAAGGGTTGGTCAGCGCACGTAAACACATACACCGACGCGGCAAGCGAACGTGATTCGGCGTGATGGATGAACTCTTTCGTTACAGCGGACGCGTTATATATACGCAGGCTGCTGCTGCTGCCACAGCGGAAACATGACGTTGAGGATATAACGCGCTACCGTCGACCTGATGCGCGGAGATTGCGTCGAGTCATAGTGTATGTGTATACGAGGAAGCGCGCGAGCGTTGTTGGTTCTTTTTTTTCGCTTTCAATTCGACGATGTAACTAATACGAGGGCTGTTATAAGAAAAGTTTGATGAGTGATTATGTAAAATAGAGCGCTGCTGCTGGCGTGTATACGTTAAATTAGCTATTTTCTACGCCACGCGCATGGGACGTGCTGGGTCGATATTGGCTCACGCGCGCCCGTACGTGTGTGTGTGTATATTTCTGTGTATACGTGTAATCGAAAGCGTAACAGCTTTACGCGAGAGGATTTTTTAATTAAGCCCGAGTGCTTATTAAAATGCGAGCTTCCTATTCACGCGCGGGAGGGAGAACACTATAGAGGTAAAAATTACTATTCATGTTAAAACATCGTGACCCAGGCAGAGTCGCTGGCCACCGCTCGAGGGCTTAAAAATATAACGGATTCGTTTTAATTTACAAGATTGAAACTTTTACTTTGGCCGCGCGTATCGATGTGTATTCATTGGACAAGCGTTTTAGGGTATTGGATATTTAATATGGAAATCGTTACGAAGTTAAGGTTTACTTTCCCGAAGTAATGAATAAGTTAATATTGAGCGCATGCGCCGATTGTAAATATTAATTACGAATTATTCTCAATTTTGTCGTTTCTAAAGTACATAATAATAACTGTAATTTTACCAATGATAAAAGAATCAGTAAAAAACCGTTGATTTTTTCTGTAAAGCGAAACCCGCTCGTTTAAAACGCGACAATATACCAATACACGGCGATAACGAGAGCGCAACCTTCCTCTAAAGAATCATTAAAAAAAACCCCTTCTAAACTTCACAAAGCACTTAAACGCAATTTCGCCGCAAAGCGAGAACTTCAGCACTCGCTCGCGACGCGCCATAACTCATATTCCGATGTAAATCACCCCGCATTTACGCGGAATTTACGATGCGCAACTACACGCCGCTTTTAGCTCGTGACAAGTAGGCGCTGCTGCTCCCTCCAACTCTCCCTCACACATACACACACACACGCTTCTTTCCCGGTAAAGCCGAAAAAGAAGCCGCAACATCAGTGTACGCAGAGTCGGTCCCCTTTTAAAAAAGCATATCCGAATCGCCGCGTATTTATAAGAGCTCTCTAACGAAGAGAGCTTCCGCGTCGCGCGACAGGAGCTTTCGGCGCCTCGCCGTTTTTCCGTCATCGCTGCGTGCCCTCTCTCTCTCTCTCTCATTTCGTGTATGCGCGTCTGCGTGTGTGTGCGCTCTTTCTACTTTAATCAGGGTCCCCTTCCGCCGCCGCTCGTGTTATACGCGGCGCGTATATGTAGTGAGGAGAGAGAGCTTCGCTGCGCTTTTGCTTCTTGTATAGCTGTCATTAGGCTAACGCGCGATGATGAGCGTCGGGTTGATACACGTGTATAATGCCGGAGTGGAGAAAGAGAGAGAGAGAGAGAGAGAGAAAAAGAGACGATAAAAGTAAGAGCCGCACTTGTTAGGAGTTAATGCGGGTATCTTCCCTTCGGAGGCCTGGCTTTTTCGCGGTTTTTAAAATCGAGCGTGTACCGTTTAAGAACTTTAGCCTCGTAATTATATTTTATTTTTCCTCGTTGCTGATGTTAGTCTGGGTAATATGCGCGGTACGGTCTAATTTTGAAAGATAAAATATCCTCACAATACACGGAAACTTTAATGACCGCGCGTATTAGGAGGACAAAAAAGAGAAATAAAGAATTTATCGGAAATTTGATGGAGAACGTGTATAAGATATAAGTTGTTTGTCAAATTTAAATCGAACGCGATGGTTATAGATGATACGGTGTAATATACATTTGAAAGTTATTTCCAGACTTGTTATAAATAAACACTATGTCATAGGCAATTGGACGAACCTATATGTGATCAAAGTTTCTTTTTGATCTATCTTCACATTATATTTATATAATGTGAAGATAATTCAGAAAGAAACTTATAGATCTCATAAGAATTTGATGTTGATAGAAAAATAAATTATAGTTTTCGCATCACCGTTGCTCTCGTCAATTTCTTCCCGTGACGTGTATTTATAGAACTATCAGCCGATGGCTAAATATTATTCTCTTTGAACCAGCGATGTCGGTTTAAATAATTAACTAAAAGAGCGCATTGACCGCGCCCATAAACGATTCAAGAAATCATGAACGATGCATGATTGCAAAGAAGGGCGTAGGTGATCAATTTTGTTATAGCCTCTACCGTACATTCATCATCATTCGTCATCACTTTCGTAAAAATCAGCGCACCCGCAAAAAATAAAAATAGCAGCGCGTAACCCCGATCGAAAATTGTTCGGTAGCTGAAATTATTTATCCTCCCATTGCTATATACGTGCATTGCCGCTTTTTTGTTCTTCCCTTTTCTTGAACCAAATATTATTCGCGTAATGACTCGGCCATTCCGCATCGTCATCTTATCCTGCTACCACTCGTCTTGTATCCCCTCGGCAGTCGTAAATACTCGCGTCCGAGAGTCTTATTAATTCCTTTTCGCCCGTAGATACATGCCAAGGTTCTCCCGCAACGAATCCCGGAGTAATAAAGCAATGAGCCTTTTAACGATTTCTAAGTAACCGTTACTATATTGTATCCGTTTTTTTCATCGACGCTGAGATATAGGCCGCTGCTATTCTCCCTTCCGTGCACACCTGATACTTCTTTCAAAGGACATGGTAGGGACCGAAGATGAATGCGGCAGCAGACTCTGTGACTGTGCTACTTCAGTGATAATACTGTAAAGAGAGATCAGAACTAAAAAAGAAATGATAAAAAAAAGGTTTTTTTACTCAAAGAATGAAATTCTTTTCTCTTTTATCTACTGTTTGCTTCCTTATAGAGAAGGCTTTGGAATTTCTTATACTTTCTCCTGACTATAGTGCTGTACCTATAGAGTCATTTTTGACATGGCACCCACTCGATTTTGGTAAATTCCATTGAATTTGGGAATTCTGTAACTTTTTACCCGAGCATTGCAATAGTATCGACGACTGATAACTTAAAGCGTATATAATACTGGCGTTTTTTTAAATATTTTGAATAACAAATTCTAAAAAGGTTCTTATATTTCTTTTAAAAATACTTTTCAAATATCAATTTCATTTTGAACTCTATAGATTTCTGACTTTTAACAATATGACTTTTAGAGCGTGTCCTCAATTATATTCTTGGTACTATAGTATGATATCTATTTCTTAGGTTTTTTTAAACACGCTTGCAGAAACATGCAACAAATTTTTCCGCTTATAAACTGGTCGAATTATCTATAGTTACCTTAAATATAGATTTGACTATTTTTCGAGTGTAAATGGTGAATAAAAGAGAATTTCATAGAATTAGAAAAAGATTTGCTATACAGGCAACATGAGTACGAGAGGAACGTTAAAGAAAAAGATTGACTTTACGATCGCCACTGCTGCCGCTCTCGGACAACTCGGGCGATCCGAAGGACCGATTTGTTCGCAGGCATGCCGATCGATTCTGAAACTCTCCTCTCTCTCTCTTTCTCTCCGCGCTTACGGCGGGGGAGGTATACGCAGTAGTCTGCGTAACGTCTGCGGGTAGAGAGTATACGAGGCTGTTAGAACAAGAGCGAACGGCGACTTTTATACGCGCAAGACGCTTTAGCCGTGAAGAGCCAGAGAGAGAGGGGGAGCACATCGGGAACGCTCGCTACTTCCCCGTCGTAAAGCTTGGAACGCGAGGAATGGACTTTTGCGGCGGAGCGCTCCGCGTGTGTAACGAGGGCACGAGGTGAGAGCGAGCGAGAGAGAGCTAGGCAAGAGTTGGCAAGAGAGAGAGAGATGTACGAGTGTGGGGGGCCAGAGAGAAATTAGGATAACGAGGGAGGAAGGGAGGAAGAGGGCAAAATGAGAGAAGTTATGGAGGAAATTCCGGCGCTGTTTGTATTACGGTTTGCGCGGCGGTAATGAAGGGACGTTCGTTAAACTTGAAAATTTTGAAAGTATGTGGAACTTTTAGGGGCTGCGCGCGGGATGTATGGGCGTACGTTTATTTGTTTGGCGTGCGGGTTGTTTAGATACGCAGAGGAGCGAGAGAGAGAGTTACGATGATATTTCGGGGCAAATGAAACATTCCGAAACTCCAAAAATAGCATATTTGAGAATAAACTGACGAGAGAAATGTTAATTAGTGTATATATATATACCGCGCAACTAATAATATTTACAGAAGAATATACCCCATTGAAAATCGTCTGGGAAAATCAAGCACTGTGTGAACACGGGCAAAAAGATGAAGCAATAAAGCAAAAAAGAAATGACGAAAAGAAGAAGTGTGAGAAAAGGTGGGGGGAAATACGAAGATGGATGGGAAGAGATACGAGAGAGGACAGTAAAAGTTTCGGTAAGGGCGAGAGAAGGATGATAGCGCTCGCCGACGCTATAGATCCCGCGTCGCTTCTTTGGCTCGTGCAGGGAGACGGCGAGAGCGAGAGTTACGTCAAAAAGGCCACTTATCAGCGATATCTACGCTTTTTACGAGGATACTTTCTCCGGAAAATATTTGGTCTGAAAATACTTTACAACCGGTGAGAGACTCGGGACTTCCACACACACGAGCCACGCTTACGTTCTTAGACACATGTGTGTATAAGCGCGTGTGTGTGCACGGTTCTGTAAAAATACTACCGACACTCGCGTGCGAGCTGAATTGGATGCATGTGTGCGGTAGGGAGTGCGCACAGAAGCTCGGATCGAGTGTCCTTGTGGGAGGAGAGTACACACACACATGTCTTGTAGAAAAAACAAACGGAATTATCTGTATCCGAGGGTAAATCCCTTTATTAAATGAGCCACTTTGGTCGACGGTTTCCTGGCCCTGAACTCTAATATGCTGTAATGGGTTCTATATGAATAAGGAGTTTCGGTAGTTAAATCATGATAATCGAATTTTGAAAGGCTCTTTTACTGATAGAATGTGTATTTTAAATGTTAATATAGTCGAATTAGAAATGTCATTGTATTTTAATGTACTCTGAGAGACTACTAAGATTATGCTTGCAAAGTTCATTTATTTCTGAAAATACATAATACGACCAAAGAAAAAATTCGAAGCGATAAAGACTGCAAAGCACCACGTACAACCAAAATATTAAAAAATGACATTCGAGTAAAACTTTTGAACGACATATATCATTTTCTTTTAGTATTTAACATGCAACCAAGCAAGCAGAAATTGCTATTCTACAATCGTATTGTCTTATTTGGCTCGTGAGTTATTACAGTGATATACAATATCTTCGAAATTACGTGTGTAAAGCCCTGGCAGTCAAAGTTAACGTTAACTTTGCAATCTCCATCAACAAGTAATACACGAGAAAGAGGGAGAGAGAGAGAGTTCGCAACCGTACGTAAACACGTATAGTACTGCCTGCCGGTACGCGGACGCGGACTGGAGCGTAGCAGCGAAATTTTCCAATATCGTGTTTCCTCCCATGTATATAATACACACGCGTGCGCGCCCGTACAAAATGTGTACACATACATTCTGCTTTATTAGCAGTTACTGTGCGCGCGCGGCAACAACTGGGAATGTTCGAGTTTCGCGCACTCGCGTATATGAGGAAATCTCAAAAAAAGTAGCTCTTATCGGGAGTTACAAATGTTAAAAATTTTTTTTGAAGGCAC
>UXGD01007988.1:0-10154 GCA_900474315.1 Torymus auratus | reverse complement strand
TACTTGTAATTTAATGGAATAGTTTCCCTTCCGGTCAACATAACATTGTCTGTCCCGTTTTGGAGCAGATATATTTATCATGGTTCCATCAACTGCACCAAATGTTCCAGGAAACTTCTTGGTCCTTTCAATTACACGATGTACTGCTCTCCAAGCAGTTGCTTTGCCTACATCAAATTTTGTAACAATTGACCTATAAATTGATATTATAATAAATAAATACAGAAACAATAATAGAAAATTATTAAAAACTAATTATAAAAATATATAGCTTACATATAGCTTATATCATGTACCTGTATGCATCTGGCGTTCCCAACACGTACAAAGTTATGTACAATTGTTTTTCAGGTGAAATGGGTATTCTTCCAAATCCCGCTGGTAGTCCTTCCAAGTGAGGTCTCAATAAATACAACAAATATTCAAAAGTATCGCTAATTAATCTGAAAATAAAATTCTGTAATTAACATCATAAGTTCATTTTTTAAATAAACAGTAAGGTAATAATAAATATCATAAATTACCTAAAGTTTTCTTTAAATTCTTGATCATTGTATTTATACACCGCAGTTTCAATAAAATTCTGTACTCTAGGTCTTCAATCTGATTACGATCACCTTTAAGTATTATTTCATCTTCAGATGAGCTACTGAAACTAGTAGAATCCAAAACCATCATAATCATGTCATTAGCATCGTCAATATCCATTGTGTCTGTTTATTTTCAACAAAACTGATGAAACCGTTGTCATCTTTGAGTTTTTCAACATTGGATCAGTTAAGGTTAGTAAATAAATGTCTAATGAAACACACAGAATATTTACAGTCTTGCCAGATGTACATTCTAACTTCCACAAAAACTCATTTCAGAACGCACCCCCGGTCGAGTCCACAACGATCACGTGGAAGATACGCGTAATCGTAGTTGTGAGCTCATGCGTGACCCAGTATAGTAAGGCGGTATGAGAATAGGAGGTGTTGCGGGATGATCGGGCAGTGCTAGTAGTGGGGTCACTAAAATTAAAAATCCTTTCAGATATAAGGAAGACTGGGATAAAATCGAATGAGCTCGGAAATCTTCGATTTCTTCAAAAATCATTCTTAAAAAGAGGGCATACGATCGATATGTCAGCAATATAGCCTCCTGTAGAGTTTAGAAAAGGTCAGAGATTTTGGAACCGAGCTCATCCGGTTTTATCCCAGTTCATAAAATATTTTCTTTTCAAAATTCAAAAATATTAGCTCTACTACTAGTATTAAACGAATAAGTAGCGGTCGTGCCAAAAAATAAAGAAACTAAGAGGTTTTAGATCATTGCCCTATTCTTAAAAGCAAAGAAAATGTACAAAAACATGTTCTTATAATAGTGGTTGATTTTTTTTCCCAATGTCTTGAAAAAATTTTTAAATATTATTTGTCTCGAAAATGTTTACCTTTCGAAAGCTTTCTTTTTCACGATTCAATATGGAATTTAATGTATAAAATTTAACTAAATACTTTTGTAATGATATATGAGAAATGAGATAAAATTCTATAGTGTTGAAGTAAAGGATTCTTTATTGATTTATTACAATATAAATATGTATATAAAACAATATTGGTATTTCGATTACGAACCTTTAGAGAGCTTTTCAATTATCTACTACCTGTTGATTTACGATGTAAATGAAAAAGAAAACTTTATGAATTACAGATACCTGTACGTAACTACGGAATAATATTTATTTCCATGAATTTCACTGGACATTTGAAAAGTATAACACTTTGAAAAATGACTATGTCATACTAAAATAGACTTCTTTATAAAGGCCATTCGGATATACACGACAAAAATAGGTCGTTCAAATATATTAACTTTTTCCATATCCACACACGCATCTGATGAATAAAGCTATTGAGCTATACATCCAACTTGTTATTCAGCATTCATCGAATAATTCAGGTCACAAGTCAAAAGCAAAAATTTGAACATTACCAGCATGTGGATGCATCCCGTGTAAATTTCGTAAAGCCATACACGACCCTTGGTAGTGAAAGTACAGCATCAAAGTAGCCCTTCTCGCTGTAACCCCATTCCGCTCGGAAAATGCGCAAACATCAGCAGCGGAAAATGTCAGGCACGCGCGGGCATCGAACGAGAATAATGCGCAGGCGTGCGTGTACGACACGTATCATTCGCACGGAAAATGCGCTGTATGCAAGGATATTACGTCCTGTCGGCATGCGTACAGTTACGCTTTTGATCAGGGAGAAAGGAAGAAGAGTGGGAGTGTGTGTGCACGGAAAAAAAGTCTTTTTTGTGCGCGCCGCATCGTCAACTGACGCACGGCTAAGAGCCGGAATCACCCGTGCGGGAGCACCGAGTGATAGGGAGATTTTACGGGGTGCCTACAGCCTAGTGATGATTGAAATAAAAATTTTTTCCACGCTGGCTTGGTGCTTTTTCTTCTTTATTTATTTGCTTTTAGATTCGAACGAAGAGGATTAGTGACGGTACAGAGAGGTTTTTTCGGAGCTGGCAGTGAGTCGAGCTTTCGCGAGCTTGATTTGATTTTCCTTTATTCCGTTAGATTAGGCTTGTGAATATGGCGTAGAAGAGGGATGCAGAAGTGCTTTTTAATTCTTGTGAACTGTCACATATAAAACGTTTCTGTGTACAGTGTTTAGTGGTTTATATTTAAAATGATCTCATAAGGAGAGTACACACCCTTTGAGAAACGGATTTTCACAGGCATTGGGGTCAATTTCTGGTACCTAAATATGAATTCCGGTGTGCCTAATTTTATCTCATAGGCCCTTTTTGAGATATGGGCAATTTAGTCTCAAATATTGTCTATTTCGTTAAAAAATTATGTCTCTTCTATTGACTGTCACATTGCAAGTTTTTGAGATACGAAAACAATGAAAAAAAATTGTAAAAGTAGACAGTAAGAGCGAAAATTTAAGCTCTGATTCATTAAAAAAATATCGATTTTTCAGGAAATTATAAACAATCAAAGATAGGGTAAGAAAATGTTTAAAAATACGATCCATTTAATCGGTTAAAATGAAGACCATTTTGTTCAGTTTTATCTTATTAAGAAAACGCTAAAAATTGTGAAAATGATACCGTCAAATAATTTATTATGGATATACTTTACCACAAGGAGCAGCTGCTTTCTCCATATTTACGTAAGAATTATTTCTAGATCCCAATATAAATATATCTAAACGACTACCCATTTTCAATGGCATGAAATACAAATATTTACTCTCGATTCAGTGATGTTTGAATCAAAGCCTTTAAAACTCTCCATTATTTCTCAAAGACGCATCGGCTATTATTATACCGGTATTGGCTTCGTTGAGCTCTAAAGCTTTTGTCCGTTATCAACGACACAGTAAAAGCCGCAGACGCATCAAGCGCGATTTGAACGAGGAAAAAACAATTACTCAATGAATTCAAAGCGACAGATAAAACATTATAGTAATTGGGAATATTTTCATTAGTTAAAAGATAAATTTTTGCTAAGATTAATACGGCACAGTAGATCCAACATTTTAATGAAGAAACCGCAACCTTTAGCATTTCTCTAATCTCTTTCGAATGAGAAAAATAATATCCTGGAGCAATAAGAGCGCAAGTTAGAATAAAAAGAAACTCCGCCTCCGTCTTCTACTCTCATTTAATCCCATCCACGGAATCCCTATTCCCTGTGGTTCAGCGCTTAAGAAACTTCCTTTCCGCGCGAATAAAAAAGACGACGGAGACCTTACAACTCTCTTTGCTCTTGCCCCCGCGCAGCGAGTCATAACCAACGTAACCAAATATTTTCGCTGTCTCGCTCTCGGCGGTGCCACCCGTAAACTCGTCGTCGACGTCACCGCTCGGCTCTTCTTTGGACAATCAAGTCGAGCTGAGCCGTCGCCGTGGAATCTTCCCCTCGTTTCCGTGGGCCGAGAGACAGAGAGGCACGGACGGAAGTTTGCGCTTCCCATTCCAGATCTATCCCGAGATAGAGAGAAGGAAAGAGAAAGACAAAGTCAGGATTCCGAGGGCACAGCCAGGAACGCGGGCGCAGGCGAGAAGGGTTTAATGTCGAACTGGGTCAAACACATTCTCTGTCACTCTCTCACTCCCCCGCCATCTTGGCTTTTTCGAGAGAACTGGTCTTTCTTTCTTTGCAATTGTAACTTCGGAATTCCGTGACTATGCGCCCCGCCTTCAAAAACGCGTAAAGCAGAGAAAGAGCCACTAAAGTTCGGCCTGTCTTCTCTGCGTCTGTACGCTATATGTATTCGTGCAAATGGAAGCTTTTACTGTGTGCGCGTTCACGCGGCCAACCATCTCACGGCCGAGCGCGCGCAGGTATAATTCCTCGGATTTTATTTTCGGATTCGCGCCTTTCGAAATGAAAAAAATCCTTTTTCTATACACATATATATCTTGCTCTCTATCCGTCCGCTAGGGAGATTGACGAGCTTTCGGATTACTTTCTAATTCGCCAGAATATTCGCTCCGGGTCGGGTTGCGTATATATATACTACGGTTACGCAACGCGATTGCTATAGTCGCGCGAGTTCGGTAATATGAGGGAAGTTAATTGGTGATTGTATCATCCAGAGCTAAGAGGGAGAGAGATGGGGGGGGGCGGAGATTAGTTATTATTTTTTATGAAAGTTCAATTTACAATACCTTTGTTAAAAGCTGTTCATGTCAAGTGCAGCAGTACTGCGTACACAAGTGAAGACAAGTAAATAATGAATCAATAATTATAGGCAAATTTTACATTCTAATAAAGTTGTAGTTACTTAATGCTATGATTTTTTTAATTTCTGTTTTAAATTTTCATTATTTTGCAGAATGAAAGTATTTTTCGACGATCATTAAATAACAGTAAAAGTACACATCACTCAAAGCCATAATCTTTTCATTGAAAGAATAGAAACTTGGAAAGAATAACATCTTTTTTTAAGAAAAACAAAAGAAAATTTTTCTCTTTCGAGCTTTTTCCGCTAATATAACCAAGGTATAGAAGAGAAATTGTATAAATGAAAGTATGACATCATTGAAATGAAAAAGTGGTTTAGGTAATAAGCATTGTATTATATATTAATCACATGTAGCACACGTTCCTAATGGGTGGATCTCGAGTGTTACCCGCCCCTCAGTAAGATTAAGTGGAACGCAGCATCTGATATTAAGACTCTCCATGAGGGGATGAGAATAGAACAAATGGATTACCGCATCTGAGGTTTAGCATTCTTATAATATAACTGATTTATCGCGATGACGCGAAGTATCTTATCTAATTATTGTTTTAAATTTTAATTATCTTTTACTTGCATTTAAGATTGCATTGAATGTTAATATTACTTAAAATTATTAAAAATTAAATGTAAAGCCATATTTTCTAATTGTATATTAAATATGTTTATCCGATTAAAATTTTTTAATAATTAAACATTTCAAAGTGTACATATAGTCAACTTAAATAATGAGTTCTTTTTTTATAATACTAAAGTTTAATGAAAATGAAAGACACATTTTCCTTTTTTAAGTTAGTGGGTTCATCAAGAACTCTTTTCTGAACAACATAAGATCAAAAAACCAAGAATTAAATAAAATTTGAAGATTCCGTATTGTTCAAAACACAATTACAAAACATGATAGTTTTATAATGAAAAATAAAAAAAAACAAGCTCATACAACTAATTATTGATATTTTAAGTAAAAACTAACTTTTGACGCCGATTGTACAGCCAGTACAATCTTAATATTCATAAATTTTATGCACAACTATTATTGTGAATAAATTTTCGTCAATCAATGCATTGAAAGTTATACGATATTTTAATTATTTATATCAATAATATAATATAAATTTTGTGAAAAACTTTATTATATAAGTATTTGTAGTATTTTAAATAATTTCATTCATTGGTTTTATTATCATAGTCATACATAATTATTAATTTTCTGTAGAAAACCATTTTTTGGTTGTTCAAACATTATTATAAGAAGTAAAATCAAAGAAGCTGGGGGCTCATTCTCAGTAACAATAAACTTTCTTGAAATTCATTCAACACCTAACTGATCCTGGAAAACTGAAACAAGGACGAAATGGACGAAAATCTGTAGAATACTGCAACAGTTTACGTAAAAATCGAAAATATGGAAAACATCGGATGATTGGATATTGTAATATCAGCAATATATTGGAAGTATGTAGCCGGAAGAATTCCCAGTATGACCTTTTAAGTTCAGCAAATGGGCGTCTAGCACGATTCTCTCCACATATTATCAATTTTTTAATGGAAAAAAATTGAAAGTTTTGCCAATATTTGGGACATGCCACGAATAACGCAATTCCCAATATAGTCCAACTATTTAAAAAGTAATTATATATTTTAAATCAAAATTATTTCACGCAAATATTCAGATAAATATTGAGTCTCTGACATAAAGGGAGAGAGGATACCAACAACAGGACAAATCTCGCAATTGATACTCCGTAAATAATCATTCGAACGATTGAATTATACAACTTATATATACTTGAACTTAAATTAAACTTATAAAGTTATTTTTGGAAGTAGTGTCCAGAATATGGAATGACATTTCACTTGAAATAAGAATGACTATGGACCCTCAGTCATGTAAAAAAAATATCTATATTAGCCCATTTGAAATTCCATAACTTAATCAGCGTTATTGCAAGGCTGACTCTATCATTAATGTATTGTACAGCTAGGATAAATACTGACAGGAAAAAAGCTAGAGAGAGTTAGAGAGAGAAGAGAGGCCGTCGACGTCTGACTATCCGAAAACGGCAAGAACTAGCCTACGCCGAGGGGGAGAGAAGCAGCTAGGCATCGGATGCCTTAAGAATCGGTATCGTCAGCGGTACCGACGACATACAGCTGTACAGCAGCCATTCTCTTCATAGACGCATTTGTATGTATTAAGTTTATCAATTATTCCACACTTACGGCTATATTATCCAAGAGTGCTAATGAATACTTTACAAAGCAATAATTTAATGAAATAATGATGAAAAATTCACCTTCCAACGGATGTGATATTGATTAACTTCGTGCAATATACGGAGAGAAATTCCTTAGAAAAGATGGTAGGTTTCTTAGAAAAATTCGTAGATTCCCTACAAAAAATGACTATAGTACATGGTAAAATTTGTCAGATGAGCAGTCTGTGGGAGAATTACAATATTATCTTGTAAAATTTAATAGGAAATTTCTCTCCGTGTATATTAAAATAAATAATTCAACAATCAATCAAATGATTGTCATAATTACGATAATGAAACAAATGCATTGAGCGATATTCGTATTCACCGAATAAATCGAACTGGCGCGCCTCGTAAAACATTAACTGATAAATTGTCTCACGCGCCGGTATATATTATTCAAACGCGACAATGTACACCTCATAAAAAGTTCCCCGTCATCGGCCCTTCCCTTCCTCGCGCTCACCGACACGCAGAGAGCGAGGTGACAAAATCTCGGATGACTGCGCCTGCAGCCTCACCTCTCCAGACGATAACGCCGTAATAGAAGAGCAGACTCAATGTAAAAAGCGAGAAGCAGGCTGCGCCGGTATATATACATATTCCCGTGAGCGGCGGCCCGAAGCTCTCCGGGGAGGCCGAGCACCGGTGTGTGCGCGCGCTCGCGCCACCTGCTAAAACACGGAAGGCGAAATCTCCCGAGCGCCGGCCGGGCCAAATGGAGATAAGAGCTTTAGAATAAAAAGCTGAAGAATAAAGAAGCAAGAGGAGGCCGTGCGCGCGTGACACGGCTACAGCGCGTGTTACATGGAGAAAGAGGAGAGCGAGAGAGAGAAGACGTATGGTGAAAAGTGACTGTGCAATAAAGAGCGCAGAGGTGCCCGCAGGGAATAAGTGAAGCGCTGAAAACCCGCTGTGTGTACGTGGGCTGAGGTGTATGTGCACGGAGAAGTCGAGGAGACGGAGACGTTCCGAATGAGGATGATGGATGGGGCGGAGCGAGTGCGCGCTCCTCCGAAGAGAGAGAGAGAGAGCATGACAAAGAAAGTTTGCGCGCGCCAAGTCGCTCTCGAAATGGCGCGAAAATGTGAGACGCGGCACAATGCACTCAAGTGCTGGATGCGGCCCGATGGCTCGAGATAGCCCAACGAGCCAAATGAGAGATAAGTAGCAAAGTCGGAGCAATGGCTGACTAGCGTCGGGCAAATATTTGTATGCCTCATACATGCTTGGAAATTGGAGCGCATCGGCGCAACGCAGAGACACGCTGCCGCCGCGCAGGTAACCCGAGAGGTATAGAGAGGCGGGGGAGAGACCGGCACGACCTCACCCCGTCCCACCTGCCCCGGCAGCAGCAGCCCGTCTCTATCGATTCAACACCGGCAACTTGTTGGCGCGCGCGCCTTCGCCCCGGTCACCGGCGCTGCTGCCGTCGCAGTAGAGTTCCACCTCGATGGGAGAAATTCTAATTCGAGCTCTAACGTGCACGATGTTCTACCTCGGAGGGAATTTTGGAGCTCGAGGAAATTCTTCTGGCTGGGGGTGTAAGTGCTGAGCGGGTGCGGTTCAAAAGAGAGGGGGAGGGCTACTCAGGAACAGTATGTAATAGTGTTAATTTGGTAGCGTTAACATTTTTTATTGTTTTAAAGGGAGAATTATTGTAACATTTTAAGAATGTCTAGCTGAGTGTCGTGCATAACTGACGAATGCATGACGAGATTGAGTTGAAATTTTATAGATGTACGAAGCGTACCCTAAAGCAGATCAATTTCGATTTTGAAGCCAACCGGTTAATTAAAATCGTAACAAAATTGCTGTAAATTATTTCTGTGGTTTCCCGGAAATACCACGTAACTGACGTGTTTTTCAAAATTGATTTGATGCCTTTTTTCTCATCTTCCAACAGTCGAAACAAGTAATTGTGACAGAAATTCCGAAAGTGCACTCGTTGTCTTGAATCAACAGAAGGAAAAACGCTATAACTCCATTTTTTTCAACATTTTCTCGGAATAACCACACGTATCTCCATTTTTTAAAGAATAATTCCCGGAAAAACCATCTAACTTCACTTTTTCCAATTCAATATTCTGGTAAAACGACACAAATCCACTTTTCCTATAAGAGAAACAGACGGTCCTTATTCTTATAAGTTATAAGTGTACCCATAGCAAGGTAGGTCTATTTGAAAGAGTACACACATTTGCCCCTACAAGTTCCCTTGAGCGATAGTTAATATTTATCATGTAGGTATAGTTACCGAAAATACAATATAATTGCAATTGTGGAAAACTCACGTAACTCCACTAAAATTTTTGTTTGGAATAACGACGTAAGTGAAAGTCGTTTTCTAAGACATGAACGCTATTTGGTCTAGTTACTATCGTAAAAAATATGTTATTTAGATTAATTCATTAGTATTCATAGATGCAGTGATGCAGTGTTGCATTCAATCTCATCTGTCTGGTTGAAAATACCGATGTGAAACTAAAAACTTGATTTACTCGAAATAATGAAAAGTGGAGATAAATGATTATTCCTGGAAGCCACAGATTTCATTCTTTTTATCTCTTCATGGGAAATATAAAAGCGTAGCAGAGTTTTGGAAACAAATGCATTTTTTTTTTAAGGCTTATACTTATATCATATTTAAAAGACAATAACATATGGTTCATAACCGAAATGATCGGTAATATGGCCATACTCTGGCTGCTCGATTTCAGATAGATTCCGCTACATGTGTTTATCTAATGATTAGCGTCATTTTTAAACAGCAAACCTAAACATTTATTAAACATTTTTACTAAATAATTGCTATTAATCATCATTATAGAGGCATATAGATAGTGCACAACAATACTAAACACGCATATATATTACAATATCATTTATGCAGCGATAATGTCGCATTTTAATGAAAAATTATAAATCGATACATTGAGATATTTACCAATAAAGTGCGCCTTCTCACACATGGTTCTCAATCATGTCTAACGTAATATTACAAATTGAATTCTTAAATATGTCTATATGAATGTTGGTACCCTGCTAGAAAATAGGCCAACGTCCAACTATTAACATGTTAATCAAATGGAAGCATTTTTACTTAAAATCAACATCAAAATTTAATTTAAACTATTTAAAACTATCA
>UXGD01007987.1:0-10154 GCA_900474315.1 Torymus auratus | reverse complement strand
CGGGTGATGTGTAATTATGCGCGTGTTCGACGTGATTGATTGAGGTTGGGGTGCGAATTATCGAGTGAGGACGAAGGATTAATAAAACTGCCGGGGCAGATGGCGAAATTAAAAAGACTGCGCGAGTATTTTATACGAGGAATCTGCATATACGATTGAGGATTTAATTGCGTGTCTTAGCAATCGTCAGCGTAATGTGGAAATCTAATTTTCCTCGCGCTAATGACGGGGGCATCATTTTTCACATTCGACTTTCGACACGACTCGGTCGCGCGATAACGCATAGCTACCTCATTTAAATAACAGCAATCGGTATATACCCGTCCAATTAATCTCATAAACGAAACAACAAGCAATTTCGCTAATAAGCCGATCCATCATTCCACCTCTCTCCTTCCATTACAAAAAAAAGAATAGGCACAAGCCAAAACAAACAAACCGCACCACCACCGACCCGCAAAAGATTTCCCAGTAACTCGACACTCGCTATACGAGAGAAAAACCCATAGAGAGAGCAGCGAGCGCAAATCATATCGCTCGTATAAGCGTAGAGCGCGGCTAACCGCGGCCGACAGCGATAATTAGCGGTCGCTCGCCGCGGCGCCGTTTGTGTGCCGCCTAGCGAAATTTGCATTCCAATGCGTCACGCGCGATTACGATCTCGCTCTTTCTCGTGGTCGGTGCAGGGAAAAAAGAGGGAGCTGGAAAACAACAATTAGCCGGAGAGAAAGAGAGGATTTAACAGGTGAACGAGTGGTACATGTATTTATTAGCGATTCTGAATATATTACAAATATAGTGCGTGGTTTTTGTGTTATCGGGATGAAAGGGGTATATGCTTGAAAGACTCGCGGAATAGTATTCGAGTGCGCGGCGGTAATTAAAACGATACGTGAATGCTTGATGGACCGAAGGTTGTTTTGGTTGTATGCTTATATACCCATGTATTTTTTTTTTATTGTGACTGCGGTCGCAGAATATATTTATGAATGAATTTTCATGTGTGTCTGTTTGCATCTACGAAACATGTCCCTCCTGTCAAATTTTCAATAAATTATTGATATCGCGTAAAGTAAACGTCAGTTATAGTCTCGCGCGTCGCGTGCGTTTTAAATCAACGTATTTAGCGTGAATTTCATTTCCGCATTTATATAATTTTAAATCGCCACACATTTCAACCCACGCGCGCTCTTCCAACTAAAAGCACGCTCGTGTATAAAAGAACGTCAAGTCACAATATGAAAAAAGAACGTTTCGCTTATCAAATCGGAATCGAACCCAAGCGATCGAAACATTGCCATTGACATATCCATCAGTCTCAACTGCTTTTTCTACCTTTAACTTTTTTTTTATCTAAAAGACCTAGAGAGAAAAACCTACCCGGCAAAAACTCGTACGCCCGAAAAAGGCGGCAACAGCCATACGACGACGGCAGCGGCGGCAGAGACTCATGAATGAAAAGGCTCGGTTACGTGTTCGCTCTGCCGTATGTGCGTGCGTGCACGCGGCCGCGAATATATACGCGATATCTGATGCCACGTCGGCGGACACGTCGGCTTTATTTATCATCCGTTTAAGCGTCACGGATATGCGAGTCGAAAGAGGGCGATAGACAGAGAGACAGTGAGAGAGTTTTCACCGGTATATAGAAGATTAGCGGATGGCTTGTCGCGAAAAATGAACGGCGCGAGGAATGCCTGACGGAGTTGATGGAATAAACGGATTTTCGGAGTGGGAAAGAGAGACAGAGGGAAGAGTTGACGTACATGGGGGTGTGGAATCGTGCTGGAGTTTGGTTGAGATTTTTTCGCCTGAGATTATAAGCAGTGTGGGAATTGAGTGCTTATGGTTTTTAATGGGTAACGGTTTGCGGTTAACTACGAATGATTTTAACGATTCCGAACGGAAAAACAAGAAACCATATATGATTATTGTATAGTTTAAATTATTCATACACCATATAATTTAAATAAAGAGTAACATCACTACGCATGTACACTCGCGCATTTTCGACACTCCGGCGAATTACCCTCGACACCGAACAAAGAAAACAATAATTACCCCCGCAGAGAAACCTCAACGCAACAACGCCATTCATAATTAAGAGTCATTACACACTCCGAAACGCGACCGCAAACGCACACAGTGTGCGACGTTTCGTTGAGACGTTACGGTTGTACCACCGACTCTTCAATTTACTTTTATTATCGCCTCTCGCGGAAGCTTGCCGAAAAGAAGACGACGTCGGTGGGAGAGCGATAATCCGGCTTGAGTGCCGCTTTTTTGCCGCGCGCGGAGTCGAGAGAGACGCTCCCGCGCGGGAAGATTTCGCGCTGAGAGTATAGCCGAGAAAGAAAGAGGGAGTTTAACGAATTGGAGCATAATCCTTATGTGCCGTGGCGCGGGAGTTTTTTTCAGCGGGTAAGAGATGACTGTTGGCGGGTTATTTTAAGTAAATGTGCGAGTTGTAGTAGTGTTATTTAACGGATGTTGCGGTAATAAATGTTTATTTATTGAAAAGTGGTTGTAGAGTGATGAAAAATTTTGTATATGTCGTGAGAAAAAAAAACCAATTGAAATTCGTAAACGAAAATTTAATAAAAGCTTTTTGGTAAGTACTTGAAAGGGATCTGATAAGTATTTTTTTTCTTCAACTTGTAAGAGACTTAATTGAATGTTATATTATGAATTATTCAATTCGAACATTTGAATAACATTTAATTTGGCCTTATCGCATAAGCTTAAAAGGGGCATTTCTTTATGTAGATGGAGCGTTGAAACTAGTTTAACTATAGAAAGAATGATAAATACAGTTTAATTGATCCGGCGTATTTTACAACTGATTTTTTTTAGAACATATATACCTTTAACAAACATTTTTACTTTACTCAGCCCATACCCATCTTTTGCTACACAGTTAAACCAATTCACCGCGGCGACCCCGAATAACCCGAACCTCCATCCATCCTCAAATCCAACTCTCCATCCTCTTCTTCTCCAACTCTCGTAAAAACCTCCCGCGCTCGTAAAAAAAACTCCTTCATCTTCGTACGCCCTCAAAGGCCCATCCCATAGTCGGTCCGCCCCTCTTGACACTGTCCCAATTTTCCGGGTTAACGGCCGCGGCGCGCGCCCGCGAAAATTAAAGACCGCGCGCGCGATTTAGCCTCTAAGTGGCGCGCCGAAAGGAGCAGCGACGGCGAGCTCGTAAATCTGCTTCCTGTTTTGTCGTCGCTCGCGAAAGAGCACCGCCGCCGCCGCAGAGAGACAGCAGCAGCGGCAGCCCCTGTCATTTTCCCCGCTGCGCGCGCCGGAATTAAAGAGGAGACACGGCGACAGCGCGCGTTCCGGAAAAACGATTAGGAAGCGGGGAGTGAACGACGAATTGAATGACCATGCGTTGTGGTGGTTGTGGTGGTTGGGAATGAGGGTGTAGGGTTGATGATTTTTTGGTTTGGGTGTTGAGGGGGGAATTGATAAGGTTAGGGGAGGTTGAGATTCTCTTTTTTTTTTAAGTGCTGTTTAGGGTGTGATGTATTGGGTGTAATGGATTTTTAATTTATTTCATTCGTGTTTTATTTTTGTAATGAATAACACAGTTTTGAAAAGATCCTTTTTATAGGTTTAAAATTGGTACACGTTAAGTTCCCAGAACGTTGATACTAATATATTTGATTTAACGATTGCTTAAGAACCACTGATTTAGCAAAATTATTCAAAAATTTATTTTAACCTTCGATTTAACAATATTAAATCCTAAAAAAATATTATAAAAAAAAACAACATTCACGAACCAAAAAACTACGTACACGCAGAACAAGTTTATCGGCCAATAAATCGAAAAAAAAATTTTGAAAGTATCGAAACAACGAGTGGACCGGCCCAGCGAAAGAAAGCGCCATGCAACCGAGAATGTAGAAAGATAAAAGATATGACGTCGTTAAAGCCACAAAAAAAAAGAAAAAAACTGCGAAAGAAAGAGATGGCAAAGACGACACGAGACGTCGCGGGCTAGTATAGGTCAGTTTGGAGCAACAACCGGATTTGGAGAATGCAGCGTGGCAAGCTCTCGCCGCGCGGTTGTTTATTTTTCGAGGGTGCACATGGCACGGCTCCTCTTCCTTTTCGGCAGCGCGCGCGGGGCAATTGGCACTGATTTACGAGCCGAGCGACGCAACCGTACGTAACGCAAATACCGCTTCGATGAAAGTCAAAGGAAAGACACACATACAGCAAAACAAAACCTGAAAGAGCCGCTGCCTATATACACATGTTTACCCTGTAAGCGGTCGATTCTTCCGCACAACCCGCAGAGAAAACAACGGCCCATCATGCACACTTCACGCAGGTGTCAACACACTTGGTCTACCTCTCGTGCGTATATATATACGACATCCATACACACACTTTCCACATATAAATAATAGAACCACTCGTCGGCCACGACGCCCACGCGAATCGATTAACCGCGTGGTTTCATATATCTCTCTCTCTCACCGCCGCTATAGCTATCTCTCTACCCCTACGCGGACGTTGAAAACGTTGAGGCAGACCCGCGCGACTGAAAATCGGCTTATAGCGCCGACACGCGTACATTAAATTTTCAAGGAAATCCAGCACTAGTGCCAGAGCCAACGACCGAGGGAGTAAAGAGACTGCTGCTCAGGGGGGTTGGATTAGCGTCACGCTCGCACACGCGGGGTTTATATAGCGGTGGACGTCGACACGACACGCCAAGGTCGCGTAGAGAGTGCGCCTGATGATAGTGCGAGTGTTGTGCGCGGGTAGGGTAATTACAGTTTGATGCTTTGATCCGGGTATGGTGAGTGTTAGAAAATGGCTGTGGTTTTCCTTGAGATTACAGCTATAATACGTTTATACGCGACAGTGAGGATTTGGATATATCTTGGGTGGTTCAGCTATAGGTAATCAAGAAAGTTGTTGAGCATGTAAAGAGGTATTGATATTGTTGTAGTTGTTACATGGTGTTATGACAGGTGAGGACTCTGAGTTAATCAACTTTATTATCAGGTAATACCATAAGCTTTCCTCGAACAAAATAAAGAAAAGCAAAATGTGCGAAACACGCGATATGATAAACTCAACTGACAAACATTATAGATAGACTGACCATAAATGCAACATCTACGATGACACAGACTCCTCATCCTAAACGTCCGTAAATTTGTCACCACCATTCCTCTTTCCATCTACATTTCCACCACTCCACGCACTTTTCATTCCCACTCGGTCCTGGCTCAGCGCGTCTGGAGAAAAGTCTTACGGCCGGAGGGCACGTCCCAACGACGACGACGATGCTACCGATGCCAAGAATACCACGAGCACGCGCGCGGATATACAGAAGAAACGATGACGCGGGCGCGATATGAGCGTCGCCGGGGGCTAGGATCTTCGGGCACGAGTGGATTAATAAATCAAGGGATAATCCACGGCGATCCGGCGGCTGTGAAACTACGCGGAGAATGTCTCCTCGAGCTAGAGAGAGGAAGCTTGAGATGCCTCGTGTCTTTTTGCACCGAGTTAAAGTGTATATAAGAAAGGTCTGCCTGTGGGTGGTGAGGTGGTGGAATGCGAAGTTTATGGATGCACTGAGGGGCTTGAAGGTGATACCTTGGCAAGTTATTTTTAATAGAAAAATGTCATTTGGTGAATTATTAAACTGTAAATTATGTCGTAAAATATTTGAAAAAAGATTAACTTGAGAAAAAATAAACATCAGTCTACACTTGATCATGTAGTACAAAAAAATCGACAATACCACACGCAACCCTTTTACACCTACATTATGCAGGGCAGCACATAAAATGCCTAATAAAAAGCAATAACATCCCATCCAAACTCCTTGAAGTGAGTGTTTACCAGCCGCATAACTCTCCGTATACCACCAACTCTCTCCAGGATTCGACTTCACTCTTGCATCTCACTTTGACATACACTTCTCGCAATAAAAACGCGCGTAGCGGACCCATCTCGCTCTGTCTTTCCGCGCGCGTCGCCAACGACGATAAAGTGCGCGCGGCCGTATAACGTCGTTATACTTCCCTCTTCCACAAAAAAAAAGAAGAGCGGTGCGATCGTTAAGAAGCCGGAATAAAAAGCGTCTGTTTATTAAGGCCCGCGCGGAAAATTGGAAAACTTTTTTATACGACGTCTCTCTCTCTCTATATGTATATATACTCTCGTAAGTCATAATTGCCGCGCGCGCTGTCAGTCTCGCGTATAATAGTACCGCGAAGAAGAAGGACGCGCCGCGTCCGTTTATGATCTGCAGCGCGCTCGCGCGGGCGAGCAATGTTAATGAAGCGCCCATAAACGGCCAGCGAGAGAGAGGGAGCGAGAGAGAGAGAGCTCTTCCGGCCCGGCGGAATTCCCCATAAATTGCGCGTAAGAATGTCGCTCCGCTGATCCTGCCACCACTGCTGCTGCTGCTGTTTCTTGCAGCTCTTCGTCGTTCCGGCCGTCGTGCGCTTCATCTTCCTATTCCCCCGGCGCGTAGAGAAGAGATGCCTGTCGGCGATGTAGGCGCATGCGGCGATGTGACGCTTTAACGAGGAAGCGCATGTTTGTTACGCGTGGGGCTCGGTTATTTACATGACACGCGCGTGCATGTATGAAAATTATGTTTTTGGGGGAGGCGAGATGTGTTTTGATAGGGGGATATGGTTGCAGGGGACATGGATGGTTTCGCGAGCAACGTTAATGAAGTTGACAAAGTATTCTTCGATCAAATAAACATGCAAATTATATTTTTGAAAAAACTTTTTCGTATTAGTATTGAATATGGGTAGAACATTTTCTTTTTCACACTCCGTGCGCAGTGTCTACTTTGCGCACGTCCTTTTATTCGAGCGTGCGCTAAATTAAGCTTTATACACGTCGTACACGGGAAGAAAACCCTTATGAAAGATTACTAGAATCTCAAATAGTAATGGCACAAACTCACACTCTTGAGCAATTTAGTATAATTAGAATAGTTCTATTAAAAACTAATAGAGAAAGGTTTAAAATTTATTATAGTTACGATTAATTTTTAATGGATAATCGGTAAAAATTTTAAATCTAAATTTTAACAGAATAGAAAATAATTTTTTATACCATATTACCGTAAGATGTCCCATCTTAGCTCCGAGACAACACACGGAGCATCCGGGATGAAAGGTTCTTACCCGAAATGGGATGTTCTTATGCGACGAGCCGAGATGGGACGTTGTTACGCGCCGAACCGAGATGGGATGTTTTTACGCGCCGAGCTGATATAGGACGTTCCTGCTCCTACCCGATAATATAGTAGATATTTGCAAAACTCAATCGACTTTTTAATTATTTTAGATACAATTAATTAATAAAATTTAATTCCTATTGCATAAACAACATTTTCAAGGACATAATGAGTAATATAAAAGCAGAGCAAAAGTATTGTGTAACCTACTATCACAAAAATACATAACATTCCGGCACGACTTCGATTTAACGCACGAATCGGGACAATATAAAAATCCCCAAGCCAGAACATTACAACGCAAATTTCTCTCTTTTCGCCATCTCGACGACAAACACACACGCGACATGCACCTCGAGAGCGCTTTCTCTCTGAGCGACAATATACACCCCAAAAAAAATGCGAAACATGCCAGCGGCTCGCAAAAAATGCCGATAATCGCACGGGAAAGAATTGACAAATAGTGAAATTTGCGTTCGGTCCATCCGTCCCGGGGGATCGTGACCGTGCCGCACGCAGGCGCACACTCATACGTGAGCTTGTGTGTATATGTGTGCTCGACCGAGCGACCGAGCGACTTCCGGGTCGGGCCGGATTGAGACACATAAATTGTCGACAACGTAGTCAGCGCGAAAAATTCTTTACGCGATACCATACTCTGCGCCTATGGACGTAAGGCTCTGCGCTCGCAAGGACTGCAGGCGAAATTGCACTGCGAGAGTTCCGGTGGGGCTGCGTGTGGTTTGTTCACGGAAAGACGATAGAGCGCTGCGTTTGGTAATGGGGAAAGTATATTGGGCGTGCGATTGTGCCTTTCCTTTGCTATCGAGATACGAAAAAAATTTTTTTATAATGAATAGGAAATAAATTGGCAATGAATTTTTAGCAATATTTTTAATATTTTTGTAAACTTTGTTTTCAAAGGATACCGCAAAAAGCCTAGAATACCATAAACATTCGAATGATGGACTAACCTTTTATTTCTCTGTGTGCATGTGCATACAAGTGGAAATTTAATATTTTTAAAATTTTAATATTTTATAAATAAATAATTATAAATAAATATAGCCAAAGAAGGCATGTAACTCGTACTTTCATTCCTCGCAGACTGATTGAAAATTCTTCGAATGAGTAAGTTGGCGCCAAGGCAAAATCACTACACAGCAAGCCTTAAAAGAATCTCAATGCAGCGTTTTAAAAATCGTCTAGATCGATAACTCATTATGCTTCGGGACACAAAGCCGTACCGCCGCACACAGAAAATTTCCGTCCAAGACGCAAAAGGCAATAACGACGTGCTTTACGGTCCAAGAATCGGTCCTGCCAATCTACCATCCCTTGGCTAGCTTCAATATCTGACTTTCCTCTATACATCCTACACACGTGTCTTTCTATATACGTGTGTGTGCGTCTGTATTTCCCGTCTCTTGCGCACGGTTGGAAATTCCTCGCTCGAACGAAAACACACGCGCGCGCTGTGGCCAAGAGAGTTTCGACCACTGCACACAGCTCGTGCGCGGCGAAGATAACGTATTTTCCTTGACGGCCGATATCTTAATGGAATATCCGAGCAGCGCGCGTGCGCCGGTCGCGCGGGAATTTCGAATATCTGCGCCCCCGCGCATGAGGGAGAGTCAAAGCCGCGGCGTCACTGGATTTTATACTTGGCTTGCTCGCTCTTATCGATTCGGCTTGCATTTCGATCTTGTAGAGGTTGAGGGAGAAATAGAAGGAGAAAGAGAAGCTTCCTTGTCGACGAGAGATTTATGAGAATTGTTTAAAGTTCGGTACCGCCGTATATGATTATTTGCGTTTTAATGTCATTTTGAAAGAAAGTTTTAATAATACATTTTTCACGCAAAGAGCAATTTCTTTCAAAATTACAATTTTTTATCACTTTCACGCTATTCTCTTGAAATAGATATGTATGATCTACTAATAGATTACTATCGTAGTCGTAGCCAATTAAATTTTGCATGTCAATTTTAAATCGCCCAAATACAATCATTAGAGGTGACAATCTCAAGTCCATCTTTTTTTTCTTTATTAACGTTTCCACAGCTTTTTACACAATACTGCAGATTTTCGTACATTTGTGTACGATTGCGTATGTTTGTGTACGCTTCCATAGGTCGACGTACGTTCAAGTATGAAATTTTCCATTTATGAAAATGATTTTTTTTTTCAGTAAAAGTTCATTTCTGCATTTTTTTCATACAATACTACAGATGATTTTTCTCTCAGTGTACTTACAAAAGAGTACACAATCTTTCTTGATTTAACATATGTGATACATTTTCAATCTTTTAATTTACATAAACTGTTGTTTGTATGTAATATGCATTTAAAAATCCTTTCTAAAGTTAAATTAGTGGAAAAATTACTAATAATTAGTGAAAATTGCTCCACTGCCGAATACGTGAATTTTAGCTAATGAATTAGTGTATATCGTGGGCTAAGAGATGAAAGGAGACAATTCGGGAGAGCGCTAAGAAACCAGACAACTGTGGGCCGAGTTCTCTGGTTTTTTAGCGCTCAGTCGAACTGTCTCCTTTCACCTCTTAGTCGATAAATATGCACTAATTCTTAGTGAAAATACACTATTTCATAAGTTCAAATTCACTATTGCAAAATAGTGAAATTGGACTATTTCATACAGTACTTGTGCAATCAGTGTATAATAAAATACTGCATTTTCACCTAAAAAATGAAACATGGTTGAGAGTAAACGATGCAAGGGAGATTTCAGATAAATATAAATATTTGAGAAGAAAAAAATCACTCGGGAAAAATTAATTTCTCTCATTTTATGGCTATTAACAACAGTCCATATTATAAAATGTTGCCGCTGTAATAAATATAAGAAAAGTAAACTGCATTATGTATAAAATGAACTGAAGGAGTGTTACATCAA
>UXGD01007986.1:0-10155 GCA_900474315.1 Torymus auratus | reverse complement strand
GTCTGTAAGGGTAAATGATCAGTATAAATAGTGCTAATACAGCAAATCGAAACTATGGTTTCTACAGCCTAAAATTTGTTCAATGCACCATTATTCTGATTTTCCAATATTAGTAGCAATTATACATGTGCTATAACTTCAATTTTTACGTGATTCAAATTAAAAAATTCTTATTAGATTTTTATTATGTCATATACGTCGAAACGATAATTATTCAGTCGAGCGATGTATTGTGAAATAGGAGCTCTTTGCGAACCCCTTCAACGAGAATTCCACTTCATAACTGTCTGCACAATCTACGGGCATGAGTATAGGTATTGGAAACGGCCTGTTAGGATGTTTTAACTCTCAAATAAGCTCAAAAATACATGTTTAGAAGCATTTTATACAATTTTTCAATTTTGAAAAATTAGTACACGAGATTTCAGATGATTTCTCAGGTGAGATATCAAGTTAGATCTCAGGTGAGATCTCGTCTTTTTAATTTAAAAGATTGTGTAAAAAGCTTCTAAACATGTATGTTTGAACGCATCTTGGAGATAAGACGTCCGCCATTTCCAGTAGTGAGAAGTAGTTCTCACTTGAGATTTTGTAGTAGGGTGGCTTAGCTACAACGAAAAGCCTGCTGCTGCTACCAAAATGCGTAAAGCCGTGATGTTGCCGATCGTACCTGCCGGAATTGTCGAGCTGCCTGAGAACAGCACTACGACCACCGATGGAGTGAGCCACATGGCAAAGGGCGCTCACTTTCTGCCGAACCACAAGTGTGTTTAGATCGCGAGTTAGACTAATCATTCTTTGAGATTTAACAATACGATAAGAATTAACGGTACTTAATTAATTACGGCTCTCAATTATTTTATCGTTTATACTTTACACTTTTAGTGTGATGGAGCTTGGCGAGATTCTCGGGAAGAATCCTGAGTACCGGGTGTGACTAACTGTGTGTCTGGATCAAGCCAAGAGTCCTGAAAGAGCCTTGCCGTCAACGTCCTCGGAGAAGTGAGACTCCAAAAGAATATTATTTGAACACACTCAATCTTAAAAGTGTCTCTTGCGGAAAAAACTCATTTTTTGAGAGGTCACGCTCAAATTTGGGTGTAAACACTCATTTTTTGGCGTTTACTCGCAAAATTCAGTGTACACACTCTAAAGTGAGAGTTAACACTTAACAAATTAAAGTATAAACTTCAATTTGAGAGGTAATTTTCAACAGTTAAGAGTATACATTCAAATTTGGGAGTTAATACTCAACAGTTAAGAGTAGGGGACACTCATGGCCGGCGCGTCAAGCTGACCACCACGCGTTTCTCCCTCTCTCACACATAAAGACATTTTCTAAAACACACATATTTCGACTCAGGGAGCTTGGATATATCGGAAATCATTGAAATCTCAGAGTCGAAAAATTTAACCTTTACAAAGCTTCCACTTTGAGAAAGCACAACACCGACCTTTGGTGAAGAGAAGAAAGTTTATAGAACAGCTATCATGCGCATGAACGTTTTCCTACTTTTCCCATCTAGTACTGTTTGCGTAGTGCAGCCCTCGCTTCGCTTCGAAAAAAGTAGACACATGAGCATAGGCGTCGCAGTTTCTAGGAGTGAGGTTCTGTGACGTTTTTGACCCTGAAATCACCGATTAAGCACAAATAACTTTCCCCCGGCCAAAAAAAATCCAAAAAAATTGTATATTGCCGTCGGGAGCAATGAGGTCTATGAAGGCCCACGAGTTACTGACCGAGCTTCGCACGGGCAGCTAATCCCTCACGCTCGTACATAGCCTACTTTACTCCCTTATAAGTGTGTATATCTACTATTTTTTTTAAATGTACCTAAAATAGAGTTTGGGGGTTCCTATTAGTAAAAAAAAATTTAATATTAAGTTGGTTGGTTTTATTTATTCGCCGTGGTTCTCTAGCTTGAGCCGCCGATATGTCATATTAAGACTTATAGTTATTTTGCTATATTGTTGTCTTTTTGCAGATTGGGCAAGCTCCTCGTACTGACCCTCAGGGATATAGACTGTTGATTAGTGCACTCAGCGTATGTAGCTCACCAGCCTTACGCACCTCGTATCGAGAACCTCACGCACAATTCGGAAGAACAGATTCGGATCTTCGCCGCCGAAAAATCCGGGAAACACCTTTTTGAGAGTGATCCCGAAAAATTCGCACCGACGGTCGGGAATTCGAATAACCCACGCCCCTAAGCAGCGTTTGTTTCCGAAAGCAAGCGCCTTGCCAATTGAGCCAAACGCCGTTCTTGTTAATATTATCCAAAATTCACGTTTCATATTCGATTCAATTTGATAAAATAGATAAAATAGCTTTTGAAGACTGTCAGATGTTTATTTTCAGTGGACTATATCGTATATATTCATATATCACAAATAAAAAATCATAATTGGTTATTTACGAACTTAAAACTCGTTATAGGCCGCAAAAAATATACTTCCATAGTGTTACTAGTTAGTATTTCAAGCATTGATTTTCAGAAAAACTTAATCTTTAATCATAATTACTAACGTGCATAGATTTCATTGAATCTTCCACTTTAAAATAAATGTTCTCATTAATTAATAAAATAATAAATCAAAAGTTCCAAAATAATTTATACAATAAATTAAACGTGATATTCAACAAAAAACTATAATTAAAATTATAGTTTCATAAAATATGTATTCATAAATACTGGTGATAAAGTGTTGAAAAAAATACTATTCTTGCATTTAATAAAAAATTAGTATGTGTAACAAGGGAGCATTTGACTTTTTCAGACTCGGATGATGATTTTGAGTACTCGTGAACCACTCGTGCTCAATCATCATCCTCGCTAGAAAAAGCCAACTTTCCTCCTTACTTGCACAATGTACTATTTTGCAAAATACAGAAGAGAAACTGTGATGTGTTGACTTTAACGTCAATTATTGATAATCTACAAATATTCAAGAAGTATGCCAAATTTTATAAATTTGTTAATCTAAAAATTAAATATCTTTACAAACTTTAGATATTATTATTTTGCTGTTTTAAATAGTTTCAGAAACTTATGTGTTTATTGGGTTGAACAGTTTTGTTTATGTTATTTTATAATCTGCGAAATTTTCTGTATCCAGATTTCTTAAAAGTTTATATCCAAATGACAAATCAGAAAATTCGATTACGTTTAGTACACTCTAAGGATCTTAGCGTATTTCGTTACAGGCCAACCGAGCTAAAGTAATTCGCTCGCTTCGCATCCAGCGGTGAATGCGAGGGTTCGCTGGAGTGGCGTCGAAGGATTGAATTTTGTTCCCGCCATTACGCGACTCTCGCCCCTGACTCGCACTCGCGCTCTCTTTCTCTCACTCTTCCTCCCTCTCTTCTCTCTCTCCTTCTCTCCCACTCTCTTCCTCTCTCATTTTCCTTAGCTCGGAAGTTTCACCTCGACTGCAGCTCTCGCCCATGGGCTATTTATTTATTGCGATTCATCCCGTAATATCTCTAGCTTACGAGCCGCAATTCACGGTCTTCTCTTTTCCTCTTTCATTTCGCTTAACTCGCCATTACATCTCATTTTTTTGTAACTATCTACGGCAGGACAGTTTCCCCGGCAAAATTGTTTTCCGATCATACGATGTATACGAGTAGGACACAGGTGGGAGGTCCGTAGTTTTGTCAGCACTCCATTTTGATTGCTCTCTTCGTGTGTGGTAACTTGTCCATTTTTCCGTTGCATGCCATATCGTTTGTACAGAATATGGTGTTTATATAGGTCGTCTTCGAGATTTTCGCCTACTTTCTTCTCACAATGTTATTCTCACGGCTTTTATTTTCATCCCTATAACCGATTTTTATTTATTTTTTCTCGCTTTGATGTTGTAGCTAGCATGACAACAGCCAGATCTCTCGAACCGATGAAACGTGAGCAGAGGCTCCGTGGAGAGCAGCGGAAAGCCGAGTGCCTGGAGGGCGCACTTGTCGACAACTTTTTTCTAATGTTCCTTTTGTTTCTTTGATTGTACAATTCTGTCTACGGTCGTGTGATGCGATAAGAAATGGGACAATGTTTTCTGTCACTAGAATTGAGTTATTAAAATAAGCTAAGAATTAATTATTTAATTATGAATTAATTATATTACATATTTTTGTATAAATATTATCACGAGAAATGGTAACGTACATTTTGAGTTAAAGCTGGTTAAAAATAGGACTATTCTGTTGTATCAGTCTCAGTATTTAATAATAAAAATATATATACTATGCACACGGAACAATAGTTAAATTAATTATATAATTCTAAATTTCAAAAATAATCATTGAAAAATAAGGACAAGTTTAAAAACTCACTAAGTGATATATCTTACTGATTTAAAAATATGTTGATTTGCAGTTTTTCCATGCAAAATTAAGCATCTGCCTACGAATTTAACTCGGTTTTAAGTGGGAAAATATTTAAAAAGTTAATTGTTACCATTTTTACTACTGATTGTCGTATGAAATCTCGATTTTTCTACTTATTATAGAAACTTTGCCCTTATTTATTTCCACTTTCCTTTAATGAATTTGAATTTTTTTTCAATAACATTGGTTTCATATAGATCCCCCTGCATTCCTCTATTTACTTAATATCCTTGGACATTCTCCTTTGACCAAGACTTAAATAAATATCATGCCTTTGTAACTCAACTCTTGAAAAAAAAAATAACCTGATAAAAAAGTTTTTTAGGTTTCTTAAAGTGCTGAGAAGATTGGTTGTGCAGCAAGCAAACAATTAAAGTCTTTGTGACTTTTATGACGATTTCATGTCCAGTAAAGTATCAAAGAGCATTTCATTTATAGTACTAATATTACAGTAATCTGATACGATTTCTTAAAAAAGAAATCGAAACCTAGTTAGCAATCTTATCTTTAAAAAATGATGGATTTGATATGATAGCATTTTATCCGTTATTTGGTTAGTGGGAGTAATGGGTTGCTAGGTTACAAAAACAAAACGTATGGCGCGTGAAGCGCGCTGTGAGATGACTAGTCATTTAAAAAAAAGATGAGAACTCAAAGCAGCAAGATCCGAGTAAAGAACCATTTAAATTTATTTATAAATAATGTATGTATACATACATAAAATTAGAAAATTAAAATGAGAAAATAAACATTATATTTCAGTATGACTAACGCTTTACAAAATATACCAAATAATTAGAGTGACTTGCTTTGTATCTTCACTACAAGATGAATATTTGTGATTAGCATTTGTAAAGATACGGTATACCAGATTGTTTTTCGCCAGCTTTTGAAAAGAATACATGTACCCATTTTAATCGGGACAATGTAAGTAAGCAGTTATTAAAAATAAAGAGAATACTAAAGAATACAGCCCTTTTTGTGAGATACAGTAATACTATCTATAATAATTACTATCATTGCACTTAAACACTAACGTAAATGAATGGACAGAATTTGACAGACATCGAGTATAGTAGTCTGTCTCTCTGTCTCCCTCTCCCTCTCTCTCTCTCGCGATCGGGATGCGCCACGCTCAACACCTCCACGACGTATCTAGGAAGGAAATCCCCATTGCGCAAAGTTAAAGACAAAATCGTAATTGAATAGAAATGAGTCTACACGTCAAAAGTTTTAGGATCGGATCTTTCGGCATCTGCAACTACACATTGAAACTGTTTCAGTAAGATTGTTGTCGTTATCGCCTCGGTTAAGTAACGAACCAACGAGAAACGCCAAAAATATTCATTATAGGTACATGAGATAAGTTTTTGGCCGCCCTTTGAAAACTGATAATATTCTCATCTTTATTTATTTCATTTTTGTACATATCTCGGTTTGTTATATTTCATATTAAAACGTCATATTAAAATTTAATGGTAGCCGATTCATCAGCGAAATATAATTGTCATTCGCAGATGTCGATCACTGTATTTTTTTTTCGACACTCCGTACGGAAAGTTAGTTTTTCTACATGCTCGGCAAAAAGCGTGTTTGTTTCGCCCTTGCTTCGCTCGGGTGTAAATGTCACACGAGACGAAAATCTATTTTCCCGCACTAGTATCGTAATGTACTATTTAATTATCTATGATATCGAAGATCTTGTTTTATGCTTTAACTGAATTATTAAAATGAGTTTAAAATATAACTTTAAATTTTTACAAAATCAATAAGCTCAGGGGAAGAAAAGCAATGAAGATGGGAAGAATGTTCCAGAAAGATTAGATTATTATAGATTAAATTAAATTAGATGGCTTAGGTTAGGAGTTACAACTCTACCTTGTCAATAATTAGAATAATAATACAGTTCGGATATGTAATTGAAAATTTAATGCATATGTGATTAAATGCATTTCCATTAAATAATTGAAACATTTGTTATAAGAAATAGAATTTTTCAGGCAAGAAATATTAAACTATTTTGCCTTCTGATTATCAAGAGGAATTACAATACTTTTTCATCCAATTAAAGACTCATTTCGCATTTCCACCATTTCAAAATTATCTAATCAATGCTAAGCCTTAATATGATATAATACCTCCTTGTCTTTATATTGAGATCTCTGGCTTTTGTAGTCAATCAAGCCAACCTGATCTTCTCTCCTTCGTTTCTTCCCATTAATCTTGCTCCCTCTAATACGAAGGACCAAAAGCCCAGCGTGCAAGTCAATTCTGTGTTCCGAGCCGTGCCGAACCCTCGCTCATGTTTTTCGCGTGGTGCGCCACATATATACCCACAGCCATACACACAGCCACATATATACCTCATCAGTGCGGGCACGTGCAGAATGAGCGAGGGGAACGAGGTCGCCAGCGTGTGCCCGCGGTCGTGACGACAAGCGTTTACGGGTCGGATACACACGGGCAGGGGGAAGGGGGAGGGGGAGGGGTTCGTTTCCTGATACGAGAAAACGACTTGTGAACATGTGCAACTGCAGGCCGGTGTATATGCAGGCCTCCACCCCAGCGCGTGCCATCTTAATTGCAGCGCGCGATAAACTTAACCGGACACGAGACGGGGCACACGCGCAGGCTCCTCGAGCGCGAGCACGCTCACTTTATGCCTCACGAGATCTATGTTTATTTACATAGCTGGGCGTTATAAACAAATGTTAACCGCGGTCGTGGATACTTGGAGTTCGGAGAGCCGATGTTACCAGTTCCATCGGTTCAGTATTCGGTAATCGTACTATGTTATGCCGTAGGATAAATTTTGTTGGCTTAATTATTGTGGTTCTAAAGTATGTAGAAATTTTTTTAATATCGTATACAACAACACGTGTGTACGTTTTATACACTCGCAAGTGATCGAATAGCATTCGTAGTCGGTTGCGCCGGCCACTTGTGCATTCGATCACTGCAGCTAGTGTGTAAAATCGTGTTTTACACACTTGTTGTACAATATACTATTGTTTTCAGACACAATAACCACGAGTATAGACACAGAGGCATAGAGACAGGGACATAGAAGCAATGATTAAAGTCAGAAATGGGGAGACAGGAACGTAGACACGGCGACGTACCTACAGATAGGCACGTACAGACCGAGACGTAAAGACAGAGAAACAGAGAAAGACAACAAATTAGAGACATGGTACGAAGATGCGGTAGAAGAACGACCTCTCTCGCCGTGAGGAATAAAATTAACGTTTCTTGCCGCGAAGACGGAGAAAGGTATATCTCCCCGCGAGGACAAAGAACGACGTATCTTGCCGCATGGACAAAGAACAACATGGGTGCAGAGAGAGGGAGCGAAAGAGCGAGAGAGAAAGAAAGTCATCAAATTGATGTATTTCGCCGCGAAGAGGAAGAAGGGCGTATCTCCGCGTCCCTCCACATCCCTCAGAATCCTTTCAAATCCTAACCACGTCCACTCTGCTATCCGCTTGCAATATATAGATCCTATGCCCACGTGCACCTCCGAGTCCTTCCGTATCTCTGAGACTCAAATCGCCACACATGCACATGCACACGTAGACACACTCATATTTGAGGTGAAATTCAACCCGGGCTAATTACTTTAAGAGTTCTCATACCCGTTTAGTGGTCACGAAATATTACATTTTGCACACGTGAAAATTTTACACAAGACGTCGAAACAGAGGCGTAGAGACAGTGGCGTAGAGACATAGCCGTTGAGACAGAGGCGTAGAGACAGAGATCAAGAAACAGAGTCGAAGACACAGAGTCATTGAGAGACAGAGACGGAGAGACAGAGAAGTAGAGACAGAGTCGGAGATAAAGAGACGTAGGCAAGACCAAAATAGGCAAGTTTTTATATATATATTTTTTAGATGTGTTGGTTGAAGCTAATGGTAGACTATGTTCAATTATATCTATAGGCTGAACGAAACAACGTCCTACCTCGGCGCCTGGTTGGAGAACGTCCTATCTCGCCGCGCGGTCGAAGAACGACGCATCTCGGCGCCCGGTTGAAGAACGTCCTATCTCGCCGCGCGGACGAAGAACGACGCATCTCGGCATCCGGTTGAAGAACGTCCTATCTCACAGGCGGGGAAGAACGACTCATCTTTGCGTGTATACGAAGAACGGTGTTTCTCGCTGCGCGGACGAAGAACATCCTATCTCACCGGGCGTTTGAAGACACATCTCGCGCGTTTTTTTTTATTAAAACTTTGTAGTGGCAGTGGAAATTTCCACGTGTGTGTATATATCTATATATACATATGGAAATTAGACAGTTCGAGGAAATCTTTTGATATATAAGTATATAAATTGGTCTCTTTGAGGAGATTTAGCACTTTGAGGAGATTTTTGGTACGTGAAAATTTCCACTGCCACTACAAAATTTCAAGAAAAAAATACGCGAGATGTGTCTTTAACCGCCCGGTGAGATAGGATGTTATTCGTCCGCGCGCCGAGATAGGTTGTTGTTCCCCGCCCGGTGAGATAGAACGTTCTTTGTCCGCGCGCAGAGATGAGTCGTTCTTCCCCGCCCGGTGGGATAGTACCTTCTTCGTCTGTATGCTGAGATGGGTTGTTCTTCGTCCGCTCGGTAAGATAGGACCTTCTTCAGGGGGAATTTTTCCTAAGCGATGGAAGCGGCAGAGACTTGTACTCTTACCGAAGGGTAAACCAGAGAAACGGTCATCCTATCGTCCATTATGTATGCTAGATTCATCTGGAAAACGGTGGAACGTTTCATTTTCAACCGGATCGAAGCCGCAACTAGACATCTCCTAGCAGACAACCAGTACGGTTTTAGAAAAGGAAGATCAACAATCAATGCCATCATTGCCAGGCCCTCGATAAGCTAGATGTACCGGCATATCTAAAGACCATGATCAAGAGCTACTTGATGAACCGGCTACTAGTGTATGACGCAGAAGACGGTCCAAAAGAATATCAAATCGGTATTACGATCTCCTCTATGGAATATCATGTATGATGATCTATTCAAGATCCAGCTGCCAGAAACAGAGATCGTGGCCTTTGCGGCCGATGCGGGGCTGATTATCACAGGAAAGGACTTGGAGGAAATTCGGCGCATCTTCGGAGACTGTTACGAACAAGGGAAGCATTGGATGAAATCAGTTGGGCTCGAACTGGCTGACCATAAAACCGAAACTGTGCTGTTTACGAGACGGAATAAAGTAAAAACTATCACCCTGGACGTGGGACAATGCACCATCACCTCTTAGCCGAATGTTAAGTATTTGGGAGTGATGTTAGACGCAAGTCTGAACTTTAAAGCTCATGTAGAATACGCTACAGCCAAGGCAGCTCAAGTAGCTCAAACACAAGTAAAAGTAAACTTTTAGCTTCAGTAGTGACTTCAATACTCACATATGGAATAGCCATTTGGGGCAAAGCCCTCAAGATTGAAAAATATCGACGCAAGATGGCAGCAGTCAATCGGCTCAGTGCTCTCAGAGTATGTAGAGCCTTCTGAATGGTATCAGAGGATGCAGTGTGTATCATCACAGGCTTGATGCGCATTGAGATACTGGCAGTAGAGAGGAAGCAGCTATATGAGCAGCGAAGCAGCAAGCAAAGAAAACAAGAGGAACTAAAGAGGATCATAAGGCAGGACAGCCTCCAATGATAGAATGCGAAATGAGACGCATCTCAGAAGGAGGTGGACACACCGCCTCATCCCTCAGGTTAATGAATGGGTTAACCGTAAACACGGGGAAGTCAACTATTACCTG